>KZ506722.1:120649-154897 GCA_002844005.1 Limosa lapponica baueri | reverse complement strand
TAGGAAACGATCTTTCTTCAGTCAACCAGTAATCTGCAAAGAAGTGCACTAAATGTAGCAAAAGATAATTATAGAAAAAAATTATAGAACAATTAGACCTGCAAATAGCTCTGTTTCCACAGAGTTCTGTCTTCTGCCTGATTGAGACGTCTGAAATAACTCATGGTCTACAAAATACATGTACCTTTTAAAATGAATTGTGCAATTTTTTGGAAGTAAATCTAAAATGAATTTCACCACATTGGTCACACGGATGGCATTCTTGGTTTTGGCATATTATATAAGAAATTATGCTTTCTTTCCAAGTTTTCAAGGTTTTACACTTTGTTGACTTACTCTTGCTATACTTTATTCTCAGTGCTTTGTGTCTCTCATTTTAGTAAAAGTATCTGAAAAGAGCAGCTTATGTTTTGGCAGTTGACAGTGGTGTGCGTGTACAAACAGCAGTAACGTCACGGCTCTCTGACTGCTGGCACAAGATCTGTGCTCTGCCAGATCACCCAAAACGGTGACATTCCGCCCTAAGCTGATCTGCATCCACACTGCCTCTGAATTTTTCTCAGGCTAAGATTTATTTTGGTCTTCAATCTTTCTAAACTCTCGATGGGACATTCATTTTGGGCCTGTCATGAAATGTCCCCGGTTAGTTGTATGAGTCAGACGGGTATCGGTGAAAAATGTACAGCCACGTTTCTTCTAAGTGGTATTCATGCAGCAGGTGCAGTGGGTGTTTTTCTTGGTCCTTCAGGCTGCATTGTAGCTTCCTTTGTGATTTGGGCAACACCAACCCTTTCTTCCTGTGGGGATGTTTGTAGGGGCCTGCTCCAAAGAGCAGAAATTTCATTGCTGAGGTCTAAGGATGCTGGTTATGTGATGTTGTATGATGATAACTGCCTGCTATAGGGACAGGGGAATGTGGCAAGGGGACAATGTGGCTCTAACAAGCCATCCACGGTGGGCTGATCCTGGCCAGCAGTCAAACACCTGCCCAGCCTCTCGCTTGCTGCCCTCTTCTGGGGCATGGTGAGAAGATGGAAGGAGGGCGAGAAGACTCGTGGGTAGATGAACTGCATAACCTTGAACGTCCTGTCTTCCTTCCCCTGAGCTCTTATTGCTGAGCACAATGCTTATGGATATCCCTTGGTCACTGTGGCTCAGCTGTCCCAACTGTGTCCCCTCCCAGTCTCTTTCCCACCTCCAGCACACTGGCCGGTGGGAGGTTTGGAGAGAAAGGCTTGACACTCCTCAAGCACTGCTCAGCAACAGCCAAAACATTGGTGTGGTACCAACACCATTTTAGCCCCAAATGTGAAGCACTGTGAAGACCATACTGTAGGTTTATTTAATATATTTTGTGTTTTTTAACAAGTTTTTATTGTAATTACAGTCCTGTGTCCAGAACTCCCAGAAGAGCCATGTGACTGAAAAATTAAGACTTAATTAACATGTGAATACATTTTGATTAACTGAAAAAAATAGCTTTACACAGAATTAGAAACCATCTTTGCACGGATAAGTGTCTGGGGAATCCCTGGAATTAGATGATCCCATTGTATAGCCTTGTGTTGTAGAGTGAAGCAGCTTCTCCTCCATGGGCTTCTCCTCCAGCCTCATGGGCAGGAGGGGGCAGCTGGCCTCAGGTTCATTTTTTATTTATTTATTTTTTTAGGGCCATATATTTCATCAGGAGTGAGAGCTGAAAGAGCCCACATCTCAATTACCTTTTTAATTACTCAGTTACCAGTTCCCTTGCTAATTACTAGCTACACCCCTTATATCAGCACTGCCATCTTGTGGCAAGGTGATTATGGGAAGAGCCTCTGTATAACAGGATGCCTCTGTACAATGGGTATGAAGCTCTCAAGGAGGTAGGCCAGCCCATGGATGATATGGAAGACGGTTTGACTACACCAGAAGAGTTGCCAGGACCAGCTAGGCCTAACCCCTGTTTAAAAAGTGCCTCCACGAGGAAGAAGATGTGGGTTATAGTTGTAGGTGACTCCCTTCTGTGGGGAACAGAGGGTCCAATGTGCCAGGCTGACCCTCTTAGGGAAGTATCCTGCCTCCCTGGGGCCTGGGTCAGGGACATCACGAGGAAACTTCCTAGCCTGGTTCAACCCTTGGACTACTACCCGCTGTTGCTCTTTCACGTGGGTGGTGGTGAGGTGGCAACACATAGCCCGAGAGTAATCAAAAGAGACTTCAGGGCCTTGGGAGGGTTAATAAGGGAATCTGGGGTGCAGGTTGTCTTTTCTTCTGTTCTCCCAGTTATAGGCAGTGACTCTGAGAGAAGCAGACGTGTGCAATCTGTCAATACATGGCTCCATGGCTGGTGTCACCACCACAATTCTGGGTTTTTTGACAATGGGATGGCCTACTCGGCACCAGGCTTGCTGGCGTTGGATGGAGTTAATATTTCTGAAAAGAGGAAAAGGGTGCTCACTCATGAGCTAGCGGGGCTCATTGACTGAGCTTTAAACTAGGCTTGTTGGGGGAGGAGGATGTTATCCAGCTTGCTCATGACATGCCAAGGGATGATGCTCCAAGGTCTAAGGGATGGGTCACTAGCGAAGGCCCTCAACCTGTTGTTCTGAGATGTGCTGGATACGCTGCAGCACACTCGAAGTCTCATGGGGACGAGCCAGGAGCCCCTGAGGCAATAGGAACCGGGGAGCCACAGATAAAACACATCACTGGAAGGCCACCTGAAGAGCAGCATGAAGGAAGCGCGGCCACTCCAGCCAGTAAGTCGGCTCCATTGGACACCCAGCTGAAGTGCCTTTGTGCAAATGCACAAAGCATAGGAAACAAGCAAGAGGAGTTAGAAAAAAAAAATTAATTTCTTCCTAATATCTAATCTAAATATACCCTCTTGAGTTTATAATCATTACCCCTCATCCTATCGCTACACTCCTTGATAAATGATCCCTCCCCATCTTCTCTGATGAGGACAGGTTGAGAGAGCTGGGGTTGTTCAGCCTGGAGAAGAGAAGGGTCTGGGCAGACTCTATAGCAGCCTTCCAGTACCTGAAGGGGCCTACAGGAGAGATGGGGAGGGACTCTTTTTCAGGGAATGTAGTGATAGGACGAGGGGTAATGGTTATAAACTGAAAGGAGATTTAGATTAGATATTAGGAAGAAATTCTTTCCTGTGAGGGTGGTGAGACACTGAAACAGGTTGCCCAGGGAAGTTGTGGATGCCCCATCCCTGGAAGCGTTCAAGGCCAGGCTGGATGGGGCTTTGAGCAACCTGGTGTGGTGGGAGGTGTCCCTGCCCAGGGCAGGGGGGTTGGATCTCAATGATCTTTAAGGTCCCTTCCAACCCAAATCATTCTATGATTCTATGATACTCAGCTCTAGGTGCTGAGGGTATGTTGAAAGTGTTTTTTCTGCTTTTTCGTACTGCAGTAACTATTCTGTGGGAGGGAGATAGTAGAATGCGTTTGGCAGGGCTTGGACTCTTTCTGCCTCTGCTGGTGAGGCCTCAAGAGCTTCAGAGGAACTGCTGTGGCTTGTTGGGGATTTTTTCTTCTGAGTGTCAACATTTTGTCCTGACTTTCTGAATTCTTCATGCACTGACCGTTTTTTTTGTGTGTGTGTGTGATAAAGGCATTTCTCTGTGTAGAAAATACCCCAAATATTTTTTTAATTCAGTTGTATGGAATTATTTAATACCATGAACTACATGTCCAGAAGTGTTATACTGCTAATAAGCTTTACAGTGGTTTAAGCATTTAAACTATCATTCTCTTGTCTTACCTTTCCTGTTTAACGTGTTGCTGTTTTAATGAATCAGCACCTTTCAGATTTCTAAATTTGCTGTGACTATCTGCAGAGATGGCCAGAAGGTACATGCTGGAAGCTAGCTGGCTGCCTGGGGCTCAGGACAAAAACACTCTTTCTGCATCTCAGGCTTTAATAACTCTTACTGAAGCAGCAATTTTTCTCTGCAGGTTTTCAATTTCTAACTCATCTGAACTCCAACATGAAGAACAAACGAGAACCATAGGCCATCCTGGTACAGGAAGGCTATGGTTGAGTGAATCTTTTGCTTTAAAGAAAATATCAGACGAAAAAGGTTCTTTTTTTTTTTTAAAGAAGCAAACAAAAAACCCCAGGAGCCTTGTTTACGTTCTGCAGGAAGATCACTTGCTAGATTATTTGTGATTTTAATTGCATCTTCCTCCTGAAATTTTGTTTTGCAGGTACAGATGTGAAAGATGCCCTGGTAATAAGTGTTTCTACAGGAACAAAATGCATCAATGGTGAATACATGAGTGATCGTGGTCTTGCATTAAATGATTGTCATGCGGAAATTGTATCTCGTCGGTGCCTGCTTAAATTCCTATATACACAACTTGAGCTTTATCTAAGGTGAGCTGGAGGGGAAGGCAAGATGAGCTGATCACATGGAGCTGAAAAGGTGTCTGTGTAAAACATCTGTCTTAATTATTTCAATGTGAAACACTTGTCCTGTTGCATTAGGATGTTTAATTGAGAACTCAAGCCCTTTGCCCTGAAGTTTGAGTTTAACAAAACATGTATTCAGTTAGGTGACAATGATGAGAGGGGAGGACAGAAAAAATAATAGTGAAAGTTTTGTAAACTGTAAATACGTAAATCAAAATAATCTCAAGTGAGCTAAAGGGTAGTGATGTTTCATTTGCTGGTAAGTGCCTCTTGACATCTGGAGATTTCAAGGGCTATCTATTTCTGTCTCAATGGTCTTTTGTTACTTTTAATAACTGTTAGATTTGTACTATAAAATTTCCAGACATCCTGTGTTTGTTTTTACTGCCTATTAAGACTGCCCAGCTTATGGTTATTTATGTGTTAATGTCAGTTTTGACTCTAGCTTTATTCTCTGTTTCAGCAATAAAGAAGATCAACAAAAATCCATTTTTATCAAATCGGAGCGAGGCGGGTTTAAGCTGAAGGAGAATGTGCAGTTTCATCTCTATATCAGCACATCTCCTTGTGGCGACGCTAGGATTTTCTCACCACACGAAGCAGCACAAGAGGGTATGACAGCAGCCCTACTCAAGCAAGGGAGTTTAAAGTATTCTTTGAGCACGGACAAGTGGCACAGTTAAAATTTAGGTGTCTTCTTTCCTTTTTAGTGTAGATGTGTGTTAGACAAAGATCTCTCCAAAAAAAAATCTGAGCTGTTCTTCCTGTATGGTAGAAGTTAAGTATAGACTGATCCACCATGTGGTCTTGAAGAGGCTGAATGCTAGCCAAGACAAGCCAGTGAGTCAGCACGTATTTGTACAGAACTGACATTATTTCCATCTTTTAAGGGTGGTTGTCTGCCTGTCCCTTTCTTGGTCTGTCCATTAACCTCATTCTAGTGCTGTAACGTGCAGAACAGAATTGAAGAGCTGCGTATTGCTCATTTATGGAAATCTTGGTTTAATTGCCACTATGTTTTAGAAGACAGTATTTGTGAGAGATGTCTGATGCTGTAGCTAATTTGCAAAAAGCATTAGAAATTTTTAAGCAAGCCAGCACTTACTCAGACAAATAGCTTTATTCAACTCTTCGTATTAATGCTATCTGTAAAACACCTCGAGAATGTTTCTCAGTTGATTCTAAGTGATTTTTGTCATTTAGATCAAGGGGACAGGCATCCAAACCGCAAAGCGAGAGGACAGCTACGGACAAAAATAGAATCTGGGGAAGGGACGATCCCTGTGCGCTCTACCACCACTATCCAGACGTGGGATGGCGTTTTGCAAGGAGAAAGGCTGCTCACCATGTCCTGCAGTGACAAGATAGCGAGGTGAGATATCGAATGGTTGGTTTCTCTGCTATTGCTTTGTATTGCTGAACAAGAAAGGAGGGTTGCATGATACCCCTAGTGAACATTCAGGTTATTGATTGACTTACTTAATTGCTTAGATGTAGTGTGGGGGTGGCTGTAATTCCAGTGATAAAGCTCTGATTCTTCACCTGCAATTGGTGTCAGACCTTCTGCTGGCTTCAGAGGCAATGTGAAATCATCTATCATTACAGCCACTTTAAGTAATGACAGCTTTGTTTTCTATTTATATCACTGGGAAATAGCAGAGGACTGTTTTTTGTTTTTCCTAAAGTAGCATAGCAATAGCAAAACTGTGCAATAAATATATTGCATTAGTTACATTTCGATAACTTCCTCTGATGATGTACATCCTTGCCCCATTATTGGAATTGTTCAAAGTCAGGTTAGATGGGGCTTTGAGCAACCTGATCCTAGTGAAAGGTGTCCCTGCACGTGGCAGGGAGGTTGGACTAGATGATCTTTAAATATCCCTTCCAACCCAAACCAGTCTGTGATTCTGTGATATCAGCGATACGTACATGTTCCACAGATAGATTTAGATTTGTATTATTTTATACAGGGAAAAAGTGTTCCAGCTAAAAAAATCTTAATTGATGGGCACTTTCATTTTTTAACTTTAAAATTATTTTAATTTCTGTTTTAAAACTTTTACTGCAATTAAATATTTTTGTTTCCAATACTAGCACTTCTGTGTTTTATCTGATTTATCTGATTAAAACATTTATCTGAATGTTTTATCTGATTCCTTCTTTGCTGTACTTTTTGACAAAGATTGAAAGACATTTTTTTTTGTTCAAAATTGTAAATGGACAAATGATTACCCCCAAAAATTTTAGCAGCAGTACTCTTTAGCAAGTATCAGAAATATGGGAGAGTTGCAATGTAATTTTTTTAAAAGAGTCTGTGTGTTTGCAGCCTCTGTTCTTGCAAAATAGATGAGAAATGCCAAGTTTTTCAGCTGATAATATTTTAATTATTTTTTAATTAAAATAGCTCTGCTGTTCCGTCAGGTTACAGTTAGTCTGATGAAAAATTTAAGTGTATTAAGTTGGAACTATTCTTGTGAACTGTGTATGCCTGATCAAACATACAGCAGGAAGGTCATGTAATTGCTTTGTTCATCCAGTCTTGTCTCAAGTAATTAGCATCTCTACTAAAGGAAGATGTTTTACTTTCTTTTAAGCCCCCCTAACATAAATGGATAGGGCCTTTCAGAAGCTAGGACAGGGGGATGTTGAAAGGTAACTATACAAAATTGACATTTCAATTTCTTTTATAATATTTTTACTAAAAGTCACCAAATAAATTTTCCAGCTTCATGCCAGGGGCTTCTCCCAACCACCCGACACGATATTCGTGTCACGTGCATTTGACTTCTTCTATCACATCATCATTGCTGCTACTGCAAATAAAAAAAAAAAAATGAAGACAGTTGTTGAGCTAGAACACATTTGACTATTTTGTTGATTTTGTGTGATGCAGAACAGAATCCATCTCTCGCTTGCGTAGCTAGCTGTCACCTCTCCTTGGGGCTAATGGGAATAATTTTGTTTGTGCCCATGAAGGAAGCAAATAGAACCCCTTGACACAGAACAAAGACTGTATGACGGGTAAGGAGGCCCAAATTTTCATACTCTTTTTTTTCTTTCTTTTTTTTTTTTAATTCCCTGACACTTATGACCATGTTCTGTCCATTTACATTTGAAAGAATGCATTGCTCTGTAGTGTCCAGCAGTCAGTCCTCCAGTATGCCTGAGCCCTGTGAATCTCCACTGAGCTTTCCCAAAGGTTCACAGTCCCAACCTGGAAAAGATGTGCTTAAATTCAGGGTGCAGGATTGCACAGGCAGGAAAACTCCTGGTATCTGAACAGCTTCCTCTGTGTGGATTATATGTATAATCCAAACTGTTATTCTCAGCCTCAGTGCTTTGTTGCAGTGTGCGGTCAGGCACCCTCCTGAGCCTGGTAGGAACATCCAAGAGAAATTGTGAGGAACATGGCTATGACTGTTATCCCATTTGGGTCAAAAGCATTATAAGAGGAATATCCTAGTTTGTTAGTCCCTAGTGGCACTGCAGTATGGTGTTAGGGTGGTTTCTGTGACCAAAGTAACTGTTTTGGGACATTAGTATACGTGCATTTTTTAAAAATGTATCCTTACCTTGTTCCGTGGTACTTTATTATGTGTATTTTTGTCATTCTCCTTTTGATGTGTTTTTCTGCCCACATTAATTTTAAATTTTTTTGGCCTCAAATAATCATTTAACTTCATGTGAAACATTCCAGTTGTGGCTAATGTCTTGCTGAGAAGAGGGAATTTTTTTTTTCATCCTGTTTCATTGCTAGAAAGGCTATAGGAATTGAGAAGTGCTTTAACATTAGGTCAAATTCTTAAAGGGGAAGTCATTGGTGCTCCTCCACTCTAAAGAAGGGGAAAATTATTTCAGATAATATTTCATGTGAGAGAACATCATGTCCCATGAACTGGCCTCATATTGTGCTTATGGGAAATCCGAATGGATGTTTGTAACTCAGTCTTTCTCATTAGTTCCCCAATGGCTTTGTCGTCTTGACCTCACCAACTAGTTTTCTGGGACTGATGAAGTTGCACAAACACATCTTAAAATCCCAGGCATGCTCACTGAAGGCTGCATGTTCTGCAGCTATGTCCATGCCCATCCAGCTGTCTTCAAGTTTGAGAGTTACTCCTAAGTGACAAGCTCCATGGCAGCGGCAATGTGATTTCTGAACAGGAATAGCAAGGGCAGTTCTTCTCACCAGTTCTTTACCCAAGTGACAATGGCTGATGTGAATGTCTTCACTTTGATACGTGGTGGCTGCGTGACACCTAGGTAAAAAACCTGGGGGAAAGTAGTAGAAAACCACTACCCAAGATGTAGCATCTAAATAACCAGATGTAGCATCATGTAACCTCTCAAACCAGTAACCCCAGTCGTGACCCAGGCTTACCAGGGTGCAGCAAATCCAGGCAACGCTACAAAAGCTGGGACATCTCAGGGCTGTGTGATCGCCAGCCTACATACAGCTAGAAGGGAAAAAAGATCCTCTTGTCTGTAATTGCAAATCTGACCTCAGGATAAATAAAAAGATGTGTGAAAGACCGTGGACTTCTTGCACTTACTGATTTTTAGTGTGGGCTCCTTGCTGAGCCACTTCATGTAAAAGAAGCTCCGAGTCCACTCCCTGTAAAGATGTCGCTGCCTGTTTATGCTGTGGGTCATGAAAGGCATGGGCTGGTCATAGAGATTCAGTTAGTCTCTTAAGGAGACAAAGAGAAACCAGATTTAAAATCAGAAAGGAAACCAGGTTGCAGTTAGCTGAATGAAGTCAGCTCTGCCCGTATGTTCTGCCAGGCGATGAGAGTAAAGCCCCACTGGATGGGTGTCCACAGCAAGCAGATGGTGACCTGCCCAGTACTCATCTATTAAACCTCAGGTGAGCGCTCTGCCCAGAGAGTGTCCTCTGTAAATAGGCACACGACTCATGTGCACAAATCTACAAAGGCTGTCATCGGGGTATAGTCTGTGAAGGTGGTGAGACGTAGTGATTTGAAAGAGCATTTCTCTGGAAGCTTGGGCACAAGATTACTTCATAGACAAGGTAGAAGACGTGGCAAAATCTTGGTGACAGGGAAAATTTGGTCTTTTGGAGCTAAGCTAAACTGTGAACTGTAGAGCAACGTGGGGATACAAGGCACCCTAAGCTGTACTCCCAGGGAGACATCTCAGCGGCATTTTTGCATTGAAGTAGTTTTTGATTCACAACTAAAATTTTTCAGATGGCTGAATTTTTCATGCTTAACAGAAATACTCAATGGAGAGCAGGGGTTTTATATAAGAAAAAGACTTCATCAAAAAAGATGATCTGCTGGTACAACTTTGATGGAAATTTCTCAACAGAATAATAAACCTCATATCAAATAGGAGAACTGTATGTAATTATGCATTATTTATTCCTCATAGCAAACTGTGAATATATGCATGTATGAAATAATCAGGAGTTTAGAGAGGAATAATAAGAGGTTACTAAAAGGATACATGTTATACGTCAGACCAGATGTAATCTGTTGTTTCTCACACGGTTTGCTCCATCTTGCATCATTTTGCTCTGCAGAGTGGCCCTGCTGAAATCGGTAAGATTCTCTGCAGGAAAAAGCATCTAGTGCCTATTTACTTTCTAAAAGCAAGCTAACTTTCAGCTGGGTTTGAGAGTGCTTTCAGTAGTGTATTCTTTGATGGAGAAAGTGTTTTAGGAGACTCCCAGCACCCATGCCCAGGTGCTGCACCCCTCCTGCGTGCTCCATCTCCCTGCCTCTTGTCAGTGGTCCCGCAGTTTTTTGTGGAGCGATGCTGTAAACTGAGCTAGAGAAACTACCTCTTCAAAATACAAGGCCAGGATTTTGTTGTGTTTTTAAAAAAACTTGACTCATTTCACCAATCTGACTTTATGGAGAGCTGTACAAGCAATAAAATCAGCAGACTGAGGAGGATCAAGGTGGTGATAGGCGGAGTCCTCTTCAGTCAGGCTTGGTGCTGGGGAGATGATGGGGTGCAACTTCACACCTTATAGCAGCAGCAGATTACAGCATCCGTTGACCATCATCCTCCTTATGTTTTTTAACTGTTTGGAGCTGCTCAGTGGCCAGATAAAGTTATAGTTTCTTTTTCCTTGTTCCAGAAAAGCAACGGTATCTCATACCTGTAGTGATGGGAACACTGAACCTCCTAATCCAGGTGCTAGTAAGGGCCATTGTGATGTGTTGGCTGGCCGGTCTGGGGAAAAAGGAGAGCTGTAGTCTTGATTTGCAGCTTTTGTTTCCCTTCTCATGCTTAAGTACTTTCCTAACTATTGCTGGAAAAGCTTTAGAAATTCTGTTGCCTTGTCAACACAGTAGGGCTTAAATATCACCTCAAGAGCCCATAGTAGAGAGTGAACCGAAGTGCTTGGAGACTCTAAATGATCAGGTGTCTCACAAAAGGGAGCTCCAAAGCCAAGAGCCGGTTCAGGATGAGTAAATAGCCTTTGCTTGAACTTTCTGGCATCATGTCAGGCTGCCTTTCCTTGCTCTGTGCATCACTTGCAAGACTGCAGAATTGAAGGTGAAAGGAGTATTGCAGGCTACTGAACACGTGGCTGGCATTTGGCTGCAGGTGTCCCCATCCGCACGAGGTGTCCCAGTTTCCTTGGCATTAGATGGCCGACTCATTGATGGAGAACTGTTCAGCCCAACAACCGTGGTCTTACTCAGCAGCTCAGTAAATCACCAATAACTGTAATGAGGTCTAGACCCCCAGCTCAAATCAAGGCACTTACATACAAGTGCTGGTAGTCTGGACCTAAATCCTGTGGTTCATGGTTTATATCAATATAAAAGCTTATATTTTAAGTGTCAGTTTTATTTTAAAGTTTTATGAAGGTTGTGAAAGAAAATTCTTGTAGTGACTTAAAACTAGAACACTCAGACTATGTAAAAATACTGTCACAAGAGGCATTGCTTTTATGCTCAGCTGAGACAAGCGTCTTGGATTTTTTCCAGTGGGAAGTTTCAGGTTGGAGGGTCTCCCTGCCTGCTGAGGTGTTCTTCCCCTTCAGCAAATCTCTTGTCTATGCGCTGTACTTTAGGTGTTTCAGTATAGCCATTGGCATGATGCAGCATTCCTGTATTCTGCTTATGCTGGTGCTTTAGTGCTTTTCCCCGTTACCATTTCCCTGCTTTAATGGTGAGGAAAGATACTGCATGAGTCCAGTCTGCTCTGCGATCTGCCCAGTACGACTGGACCCAAGATCAGGTAACTTTACGTGGGAGTGCTGCATTTTTGCTGGTGGCGGCTGCAGAAGAGATTAAAACTGCTGAATTAGTGCTGGGACAGTTATCTTCCACTGTCACATTCTTGAGCCATCAAATGCTCCTAAATGAGTACTGAGCTGCAGCCAGGGTCTGTGTCCTCTCTGCTGCAGTGTGGAAAGGTTCATATCTGTGTTACAAGCTGCATCAGAGCCTCGGAAGGTTTGAGTTTGTAAGCTAGATTTAAGTCACTTCAATTCCTTGACCCTTTTCTGGTACTATTTTTCATGTCAAGAAAAAATCTTTTACTTAATTGTTTCACTGGAAAGGCAACACTGACTTTAACAACATTTTCTGCAATAACTTTTGCTCTTTCTGCTCTGCACCTTGCAGTTTATAGTGAAGTACAGAATTTGGCCCATTAACTTTGAAAGAAGTTGTGGTTTCAGAAGACTTTAGTACCAGATTGACAGCATTTGTTGGCACGCATACTGACAGTTTGTGCTTGTAAGCTGGAAGGATGAGGCACTTTTACCATTTCAGGATGTGCCTGTTGCACATGTTGCAAAATGCCTGTTGCCTTTTGATGTGTGTTGTTGGTGTAGCTTCTTCTCAGTTTATATCTCTAAAGGTTGGTTTTAGTGTACATGCTAATGGAAGTAAGAACTTACTGTTTGACAGGAAGAAGTACAATATAAAAAAGGAACAAGAAAGTCATTGTGCAATCTTTCCTTTTGACTGTGTTACAATCTGCAGAACTCCTTTGGGTTTCATGTTTATCTCTATGCTACTACCAGTTTCTGATACAAGTATGTTTCTATGGATATGTATACATTCTTTTATCAAATTGAAATGTAAAGCTAGTTTTATAAACCTAATCACTACCCAACCCTGCCTAATCAATATTAAGTGCTTGAGGCTTTGGTTGTATGAATGGTTCCTTGCAAGCCGTGTCCTTGCAGCGAGCCAGCTGCTCCGAATCCAGTGCTCATGAGCACGTGCCACAGGGGTGAACATGATGCAGCACAACCCAGCAACGCAGCAGGCGTGTGGGCAGTCACAGGGTGGCTCTTGTCATACTAGTTTATACAGTTCACCTTGCAGAAGCTGGTTCAGGTATCCGTGCTCCTCTTACTTTAATCAAAAGGAGTTGAGCAAGACAAACTTCAGCTTTCATTTTCTGTGCCGGAGAAGGTCACCAAGTGTGGGAGGAGGCAGCAGAACACAAGCTCTGGAAATACTGAAGGCCGAAGCAAAGAAAAAGGTTTGGAAAAGGTTTTATTTAGGGAGCTAGGGCTTGCCAGAGGAATGCTTTGGCCTGTTTAAAAATGTCCATCTGTCATTCAAGCACTGCTCGTGGAATGTAAAATGTGCTGTGTCTCACTGAAGGGAGCTCGGATTGTGTGTCTGCACGTTTCAGACACAGTTGTAAAACCCCAGTTCGGAATGCTTAGTCTTGAATTCTTCCTAGATGATTCTTCCATAATATTATCTGTATTTGTAGCAGTCCATATGCTTCTCTATGCTTGATGTAGGCAATACTGCAAATAACAAGAAAATACTACTGTGATTCGTTCAGTGCTTGAAATCCCCCTGTGCTTACAAAATTCTAGTCATGGTAGGGTCCTTAGAAAGGCGTGTAGGCCCTAGAAAGCAATAATTTTCACTTCATATCTTTACTCTGTCATTTAAGCGCTGATTGCATTTTCAGTGTTATACAAAATATGCCTTTATTCAATGTAGAATACGCCTTATTTTTTACTAGCACAGTATTTGTACTCATTCATTAGGGCCAGCTTTTTTTATGACGGGTGAGCAAGCTAATGCACGTTGCCTCCATTTTCATCCTCAGTAAAGATATGCAAAGAAATTGTTTCCTTGGATTGCAATTTTTGTTCTACCCTTTTTAAAAACATTTTGGAAGTCTTGTAGCCAGCATGTGTAGTTCAGTTTTTGCAGCAGTGAAGGAGTTGTGCTATGTAGTTTCTAGCCTGAAGTAAGGATGATGTGTAGCCATGCTATCCCAGCACAAGCTGCAGGAAACACAGTCAGCAACATCGGAGTTCCCCATTTTCCTAGGGGAACCTTGCAGCCTGTTTTAGGATGGTGTTATGGTTTGAGAAACCCACAACAATTTGCTGTTGTTTAGACAATTATTCCATTACTCAGGAAGGGAAATCAGGGGAAAAAACAAGGAAACCCAAGGGCTGAAATACAAACAGATTTAATAGAATAAGACTAGATAATTAACATTAATAACACTAAAGAATCACTATTGATCCCAATACCAATATAAAATATACAAGGATTATACTCGGCCCATTCCATCAGGGGACTGCAAATGTGGGACACTGCGAGTGCTGCGGCTTCAGGAGGAAGGGAAGGGCTCAGGGCTCCGGCACTGCAGCAAGGAGTTCTCAGGATCACTGCCATCAAGGAAAAAGAGAACTTCTTAGCAAACTTTCTAATTTATACTGAATATGATGTTCATGGTATGAAATAATCCTGTTGGCCAGCTTGGGTCAACTGCCTAGGTCTTGGTCCTCCTCATCCCTGTGCCTGGCTAACTCAAAAGCACTGAGAGCTTGAAACCCACATCCCATAGCTGGCTATGAAGTAAATATTTTCACAAATTCAGACACTAGAGTCTTCCAAAAGTGCTGCTTTCCCAAGCATTAGAATAGAAATTAGTCCTGTGTCCCTCAGACCAGGACAGATGGGCCTTTGAATGAGGACAACCATTCTATATGAGCTGAGCATGAGAGCTTCCATTGTACTCATCTGTTTTATTCAAGCACCAAAAGAAACTTTCCTGCTGCTTGTGTCTCAATGTTGAGTTGTACTCAAGTATGCTATTTTAATAGTGCTAAGCTGTTTGCAAGTGTATCTCAGAGACAAGGACAGTGAAAATACTCTGAAGGGGACCTTGAGGTTTTAAAAAGTAATTTGTATGAGTGTTACATACAGATTAAGAGTCAAAGCTTGATGAAATGAACACAGCTACAAAAAAACCTTCAGTACTTTACTCCTACGCATGCTATATCCCTTCCACCGGACCTGATCCAGCGTAGGTTGTGGTGGTGCAGATGGATTTATGGTTGGAGTCCATGAATCAGCTAAAGTGAGCAAAGAGTATACGCTGTCTTTGCATATTTTCAGTTTTCAGAGTCAGTTTTCTCCCTGCCCATGGATATTGCAAGCAACTACTTAGGTCCTTTCTAGCAGTGGGACGTGGAGAGTTTGGCTAGAGTGTTAAGGACAAGATTTCCCTTATGGTGATGAGGTGCTGAGGTCTTGCAGACACACACAATCCTTCTTGCATTCTTGCCAGGTGTCTTTTGGAGGCATCAGCTACTGTTTCTAACTGAGGATCTCACAGTTTGACTTTCTTCAGCTGGATGATCCTGTCCATCTCTGGAATTAGAGAATTAGAGATGCTGGAAAATGCATCACCAGACATGTTAATGGGGAGGTAAAGTTACAGAGTTCACTCCTGAAGTGGATGCTGACAGTAGACCTGTCAGGTCATCTTACTCAGGATTTCATTGAGCATCCCATAAGTTGATCTATGAAATTCTGGCAGGTGTCACAGCTATACTACCATAGTCATGTGCTTGTCAAGAGGAAGGGTTGAAAGTCTGGTCCATTGTGATTGACTGCTGTTATATCTGGCAGATGTTACTTGTTCCATTAAAAAGAAAGTGTTTTTTTTGTTTTTTTTGTTTTGTTTTTCCCTCCCTCTTAGGTGGAACGTATTGGGTATTCAAGGAGCCTTACTTAGCCTCTTTGTGGAGCCAATTTACTTCTCTAGCATCATCTTGGGGAGTTTATATCATGGGGATCATCTATCCAGAGCCGTATACCAGAGGATAGCAGAGATAGAAGATCTACCACCTCTTTATACACTCAACAGACCTTTACTTAGTGGCAAGTATCTAATGGAGAAGGCCGTGCCGGTAACTAAGCCTGTTCCAGTAGCAATGTGATTTTGCAGTTCTCAGAACCTGGCAAATTATGTACTGTGAGTAAACTGCTTTCTGCTTGCAAGAGGGAAGTTATTGTCTAAACCTAACATAGATACCCAGTCAGAAATACCATAGCAAGGACCCTTCATGAGTTAAAAGATGGAAAGAACTGGCGTATGAACCTTTGAATGCAGGTCCACGTGATTGCTGTCTGGAGCATGCCCTAGCAATATGTGAGGCAAGTTGAAGGCCCCAGCATAGTGAAATCTTGTCCCACCCATGAAACAGCGTGTTAGCTCTCACTGTCACTTCTCTTGCCATTGCAGATATTTGTTGAACAGCCACGTCATTAATCAGTATGCCAAGATAGACACATTTGGTTCACAATTTCTAGATCAATACCCAACTAAAAATGGATGGAGAGAACATCTCAGCTGCCACTGGTTGTATTTTCTTTTTGTCATCAATCTCTGTTGGATGCAGCATTGGCTTTAATTAGCATGGCAGCCAACTTGTTTGCATGACCTAATAATCATAATATTTTAATTTCCACTTTGTAGGTTAATGCACAAATGCTGCATTCAGAGCCTGGTGGCACATTCTTTGGTAATATTTTTAATAGAGTATTAAATATATCTGACAGACAGCAATATGGCAAGCCCCAGCTGGTGTAGTTAGCAGTTGTCTTCTGCAGTTGCTGTTTAACATTTAAGTACCGTTCTTTGGCTTTGCGCTGATCCTAGCTTCTAGTGGGGCAGGAATGATGGTCTTTGAATTAACAGGTCATAATTTCTAATTGAGCTGTGACTTTCAAAGGAAAATTTTAAACTGTCTTAAATTTTAAAACTGCTAGTTACAGTAGTGCTGTGAAAGCTTTAAAACTGAAGTCTCATATGCTCCCTCTCATTGTGTGCATTGCTTTGTTCTGTAGAGCTTGGCTTTTGGCATATGTCTGTTTATTTTCCAGGAAAAAAAAAAAAAGCTGAGTATTTTAAAGCATGTTTAAAGCTTGACATGAATTTTTAAGTTAGATTTAGGGAGGGAGTGGGGAAAAGAGCCTACTGAACAACCAGCATTTTAAATAAGAAAGGTAATTAATAAGGATTCTCTGAACTAGGACATGTTAAAATGTTAACTAATGTATTTTTCCTTACATTAGTAAATAAGTAATAGTTACAACACTCACAGTACCAAATATTAAAGTGTTGTATGGGGATTGTAGCTGATGTATGGACTGTTTCTGCCTGATTTTGGGGAATTTTTGTCGATTCTTCAAAGCAGCAGATTTGGGGTGGGATAGGAGGAGTTTTTGTTATCCTTTTCACACGGTATAATAGTACCTTGTCTTCTTAAAAATCAGGAGAGGGAGTTCAGAAATGTTCTGAGCTCTTGAGTTTTCATGAAAATGCATATCTCAGAAATGTATGGAAAACCTTGTTTGGGAGGTTGGGCAGAGAAATGATTGATTTTCTTCTTGCAAGAAAGCAAGTCTTGTTCAGTCTTGAAAGCTAGTCTTCTGACTCATGCTGTTGGATTCAGCTGGGGCGTTTGTGTAGCTACCCATCTGGTCTTTGATTCACACATTTTACGGTGTATTCTTACCTGGAATAAGCACTGCAGAAATACCTGTCCCCAATTCTATGTTCCTCCTGGTACCACACACACAACTCTGTGATGGTGACTACCAGAGGGATAAACTGAAAGAGAAATAGCTGTCTTTCCCCACTGTCTCAGCTGTTTAGCTGAGAAAGTACTGTAAAAAATGGGGTTTTTCCTCTCATAAAACAAGTTTTATCTCTGCAGGGACAATTGCATTAAGTCAAAGTCAGACTGAGTTATTGTTATCTACTGCTAAAAATTCTTTTCATCGTCTTTCTTTCCTCGTAGATTTTCTACTTATATCTCCTTTTGCCAGCAAGTTAAATGTGAACATGCATATCAGAGTAGCTGGTTTTCAGCTAGGGGATGCAGGAAACCCGCATGTTGGTAGAAAACTCCCTCCCCATGCGGACTCTTGGAAGCCTTGGTTGCAGGACCCAGCCTTTCAGGATGCCTTTAGCACCACAGCACTGAGGGCACATGAGCTCTGCCTGAGAACTGGGCAACTCACTTGAAGACAAGACAGGTTTGAATCTTGTGACTTTCTAGAATAATCTGAAAAGGGATCGATTTCTCAATCAAATAGAATGAGGATGATTGTATAAATCAGCCAATAACAAAGTGCCTGTCTGCAGGGTAATCTGCACAGACTTTTTGGAGCCATTGTGGGAGGCAGGCACGAAGATTTTAACCTGGGGTGGAAATAGGGTGGCAGAGCTCAGCAAATCAGAGAATCAGCCCTTGAAAATCCTTGGGAGCGGAAGTCATTAAATATAAGAGAGCCCATTGCATATAAACGACAAGCTCTTCATCACTGGAGGTAACTAGTGTAAACCCAGTTTCATCACAAGCTCTTCTTCACTGGAGGCAACTGGCATGGACCAAATTTCATGAGGGGTCTGTCCTGTTCCTGTTGCTGGTAGGTGTGCTCAGATGCCCCTGCCCTGAGGACCTGGGCTAACGGTATCCACTGTGTCTGTGACCACAAAGCAGACAGCAGGCTGGGCCCTGATCTGTTCTCTTGTCCATCATGGCTATTCAACCGTCTCTGAACCCTGCGGTAGCCTCTGCATTTGTGGACAATGCCTTTTTTCTTAGCTGTGATTATAATTCTAAACAGGCAAAGTTTTCCCTGTTTTGGTGTCCAGTCAGTTGATAGTTTCTTATGATTTAGTTTCTCTAGAGTTTCCTGTCTTTTACCAGAGTATTGCCAGAAATTACATTGTTGGTGGTTTTGACCCGTTCCTTGTGGTGCTGCTGACAGGTATTTCTTAGTTTGGTTCTTGGATGAAACATCCTGGAGCAGTGTCACATCTGCTGATGATCTTGTCACCAGCGTAAGAACTGTCTTAGGTAAGACCAAGATCTTAAGGTACGATCCGTCTAACCCAATACTCTTTCCAACAGGTAGTTAGGCAGTGAAAAGCAGAAGGAAACAGTAATTGCATGGAGACCTTTCCATGTAAGGATCATCCCTTCCATTTTACAATCACGTTTTTGAGCTAGTGAGCACCTGATAGTCAAGATAAGGCAGCAGTACTGATTTATATGGCAGCATCATGATATTCTGTTCCATGATCCTTCAATAAAAATTCCAGTCACTTTGCTTCCTTTGATTGCTGTTGATCATTGACATGACCTTTTGGTAAAACCGAATATTAGAAACTAAAACTCATTCCTGAATTCTAATATCCAGCTCCAGGTCCAGCACTCATTATGCAAAATTGCGTTGTTTTTCCTCATATGTATTACCTAATATTTATCTGTGAGGAATTTCATCTGCCCTTTTATTGCCCAGTTACCCGATGTTGTGAGCTTTTTTTTCTGCTACTCTGAAATTGCTTCTCTTATTTACCTTCTTAAATAATTTAGTATCATCAACAATCTTACTCACTTCGGTTTTTTTCCCCACATACACACTTTCCAGGTCTGCTCAGAGCTTGAGGCTCTTCAGCTGTGTTGGCTCTTTCCAACAGACTGTCTTTATCCAGGTTTCCTTAAGTCTGTTTTTAAGGTAGACATTGAGCATGCAGGCCTTCTACTCCCTGGGCTCTCTAAGAATTAGTTTTTTACACTGGCCACTTCCAGTGTTCAGTTACTAAAGCAGTTTTTTGTTGAGTCATTCCCAATATTGCTGTATTTACACCTGTGCCCAGTAGTGCGGTATCATAGTTAGAATCATGGAATTGTCTAGGTTGGAAGGGACCTGTAAGAGCATCGATTCCAAGTATTAACCTAACACTGCCAAAACCACCACTAAACCACCAAGCACCACATATACACATCTCTTAAATACCTCCCAGCATGGTGATTCAGCCACATCTCTGGGCAGCCTGTTCCAATGTTTGACAACCCTTTCTGTGAATAAATTTTTCCTAATACCCAATCTGAACCTCCCCTGGCACAACTTGAGGCCATTTCTTCTTGTCCTATCACTTGTTACTTGGGAGAAGAGACTGACCCCCACCTGTCTACACCCTCCTTTCAGGGAATTGTGGAGAGCAATAAGGTCTGCCCTCAGCCTCCTTTTCTCCAGGCTGAACAACCCCAGCTCCCTCAGCCTCTCCTCGTAAGACTTGGGCTCCAGACCCCTCACCAGCTTCTTCTCTGGATTCATTTCAGAATCTCACTGTCTCTCCTGTAGTGAAGGACCAAAACTGGACACAGTACTCAAGATGAGGCCTCACCAGTGCTGAGTACAGGGACAATCACTTCTCTGCTCCTGCTGGACACACTATCCCTGATACAGGCCAGGATGCTGTTGGCCTTTTTGGCCACCTTGGCACACTGCTGGCTCATATTCAGCCTGCAGCCTTCCTGGTGGAGATGTCATGTTTATTGACTGATAAATAAACATGGCACACCCTGACACACTTCTGAACTTCTTAAAAATTGGAGTTGCATTGGCCACCTTTCATCCTGAAGAACTTGCATGGTTTCTGATGAGTGGTTATGTACTATGACTCCTGTTTCTGCTGCCTTTTCTTTAGTTTCCTTGAAGGTAGTTGAATATTGTCTGGGTCCCATAATTGGTGTTTCCTTACTTCATACACGTATCCTGGAACTATTTTTACTGGCACCTCAATTTGAGATGGCTCCTCTGGCATGTTGCCCGTGAAGAGGGGCTCCAGCCTGGGAACCCCCCCACCCTTTTCACAAAACATGCATTTGTCCTTTGTACACAAGAAGATTTCAATCACCATGGCACGAGTGGTTATTTTAAATGTTCGTGCCTCAGCACTCCTCTGACTGCTGTCTACATTTGCATTTATTTATTTTTTTAACAAAAATTAATCCTTCAGCAGAACCTTTGCTGATTTTTTGGCTGTTTCCTTGGTACCTTTATCCTCCTGATCACATTGATGTTTTTCGGCTCTCTGTCTCCTTTTTAATGAAGCTTTTTTGAGTTCTGTCCTCAACGAACTTTCAAGCAGCGCTAGCACAAAGAGCTGTGACCTTTGCTTTTGCTTATTGTAGCCCATTATAATAATATTCAACACTAAGTTCTGAGCGATGTTTGCTAAATAACAGTTATATCATTTTTCAAAGGAGAATAACATATTTTACTTTCTCTCCTAGCTTTCTCTCCCAGCCTTCTCTCCCATTACTAGTTTGAGCTTGTTGTGCTATGATCGTGTCTAGATTTTGATGGGGAAGATATGATCCACCTAAAGTGTTATCAGACACTTTGCTTTTGAGATCACCTTTATTCCCTGTCCGTGCTACCCGTGATCCACCTTCAGGGACTCCTTTGCCATCTCTCCAGGGTTCACACAGATAATTAAGCAGCTGAATAGGATGGTATATTTAAGATATTTGAAATTCTGAGTCTGGGGGTTTTTATATTTGTTTAATTCATCAAAATAACCTAAGGAATGCAATTGTGTGATTGCCATGGAAACGCAGTGCGAGCTGGATCTTCAGCTTCCTCATCTTCATTTGATTTGCTTGTGCGGGTGCTTGTGGTGTCACAGCTGTTGGAGTAGCTGAGAGGGCAGGAGCTCAAGGAGCAAATGGTGTTTTGCAGTACTTGATGAACTGTATCTGACCACGGAACTTGTTCAGTTGTGTATGGAACAAAAGCAAAGGTAGTAGTATAGATATTGCTAAACTAAAGAAAAAATATGACCGACCCACTTGTCATGTGGTGGCAGTTTCTCAGCCCTCTTCCCTCAGTAGTTTTGCTAAAACCAATTTTTGATTAAGAGGTTTGTCTGCATGGGTCTGTTTCACATAAGCTTCACAAAACCTGCCTGAATTTATATGCTTTTGGAGACTCAGAGTTGGGATTTGTTTTCTGTGCACCCCAAATTTACAATTTATTAGGTCTTTAGGTGCAAGCTTCGTGTTGTGTGACTTCGGAGCAGCAGCATTTGCTCTGCAGTATTTGGACTTCAGTGGCACAGGATATGTACAGGCATTGTGCATGATCAGCTCCAGGTTTCAGGTGTGGTGCATAAGTTCATTGCCAGCCACTCAGAAGGATCGCAGAAGTTGTGATGAGGACATTTTGACTCTCGTCAGAACGCCCCGTTCTTGCTGGGCCTCCCCCAGGTATTGTTTGCAGGATATTCCTGGTGGTACCTGCCACTGTCCGCCCTGTACCTCTCAGAATCACAGAATCATCGTGGTTGGAAAGGACTTCTGAGATCACCGAGTCCAACCATACACACACAGAAAAACCCCTGCAATCTCGGCCAGTAGGGCATGCCCTGAGTGAAATACCCAAGTGTGCTGGATGGCGGGGGGCGGTGCTGTAGAGGCTGGTCTTGCTTCCTCACAGCCCCGGTCTGGTCGTGGCTCAGGACCCCCCGGCTTCGCTGTGGCTCCGGGGCAGCGCGGGAGGGAGTCGGGGCGGCAGCACGAGCCCCAACAAAGGTGGGATTCAAACCCACGCGTGCAGAGCACAATGGATTAGCAGTCCATCGCCTTCACCACTCGGCCACCTCGTCCTGCCCTGTCTCTCTTCGTCCGCCCTCCCAAGTTGCTCAGTGTGTGGATCCCACGCCCCTGCTCACCAGTTTACAGACGGGTGGATGTAGATCCTGCAGATGACGTAGGTACCTCTATTGTATTTCAGCTCCTGAACGCATCTTTCCTAAATCTCCTAAAAGAGCTCTTCAGGAAACTTTTGTTCCAAGTCTCAATTTTTCTGGCCAATATTTTAAGAAAATGGGGAATGGTAGGGTTATTTTTTTGTTATTTATTTATTCAATTAATTAGTGGTTATCAGTCACAGTGACCACGTTGATGTAAACCAAGTGTAAAAATACAACAGCTTCAGAAAGTTCAAGATGATTGATATTTCAAAATGAAATATTTATTATTCATTTATTCATTTATTAAATGAGGAATTGATTGCAGTAAGCAAACTGGATTTTGCTGTGTCATTCAGAGCCCACAGGTCTTGCATGCTCTCAGTGCTGGGCCCAGGGGTGCCATGAGACCCGGGCCAAGCGAGCCAGTCCTGCGCTTGGGCGCCTGAGGTTGGCTTAACTTTGTTTATTAGATTGTGTTTCAAGTATCAGCAAGAAATGCATCCTGCTGCAGTGCTTAGGCTGGTGAGGGGTCTGGAGCACAAGTCTTGTGAGGAGAGGCTGAGGGAGCTGGGGGTGTTCAGCCTGGAGAAAAGGAGGCTGAGGGGAGACCTTCTCGCTCTCTCCAACTCCCTGAAAGGAGGGGGTAGCCGGGGGGGGTCGGTCTCTTCTCCCAAGGAACAGGCGATGGGACAAGAGGAAATGGCCTCAAGTTGTGCCAGGGGAAGTTTAGATTGGATATTAGCTAAAATTTTTCCACCGAAGGGGTTATTAACCATTGGAACAGGCTGTCCAGGGAGGTGGTTGAGTCACTATCCCAGGAGGTATTTAAAAGATAGGTAGATACAGTGCTTAGAGATACGGTTTAGTGATGTTTTTTGTCAATATTAGGTTGATGATTGGACTAGATGATCTGAAAGGTCCCTTCCAACCTAGACAATTGTATGATCCTCTGTTCAGTTTATACAAATTCATTAGATTTTATAAGGCATGTGACCTAGCTTGAAGTAGATTTGAAACTCTCTCACTGAGAGTTGCATTAAAGTAAAATGGGATCTTTACATATTGGAAAGAAAAAAAAAATCCCGTGTTCATTTGTTCTCTCCTGGTGAGACAAGTGAGACATCTTAAAGGTACAGTTTTGCCACCCCTGGAATGTCTGCAGGATCAAAAGCGATGTGCTCCTTAACTTTTCCATGGCACACACAACCCAAACTTGTGGCCCTGGCTGCTCTTGAGAGCACCAAGCGCTGTCTTGTTGCACATGCAGGAGAAGAGTTGCACAGGGATGGCAGTGGTTGCCATGATCTTCAAGCACGGTGCTGCAGTCATTATATACAGTGCACCTCTGCAACGTTGGGGTGCCATGGGGGAATAAATCCTGCCCTAGGCAGCCCGGGCAAGGAGCTGGCCTTGCTTCACACTTGGATTAGACTTTTGGTAGCTTTGCTTCTCCATCAATAGAGATGAAGCCTTATTTCAGAGGTGTCACACAATTTAACATCTGAGCAAAATGATCTGCGTCCTCTCTCGAGTCACGCGGTTCAGCATTTCTGGGCACTGTGAGTAGCGACAGACGTGTAGAGTGGGGAGGCAGCTGAAGCACAGCCGAATTTATGCTGAAAGACCCTGCCAGCTTTGGCTTTCTGTGGAGGATGCCGAGGATGGGGCTCACTTTGTGAGCATCAGTGCCGCTGCCTGTGCGAGTCATGCCATGCCCTGGCATAGTCTGTAAGAAGGAGGAAATAGATTGGTAGCTTTCAATGAAACGTGCTTGACAGCTCCTGAAATATAGGCAGGGCATCCTGCCATGTCATACCACTGCTCTGACTTAACTCCATTTTTATGAGGGAAAGTAAAAAAATGCATTGTAGGCACGTCTAAATAAGCACGATCTCTCTGAAAGAGACTGTAGTCCAAAGTTGTTAGCTCAATTCTGTGTTGAAAGATGACCGTGGTTCATAGTTTCACATCTGTTTCGACATGAGGTAAGCAACATGCACCTACATTTTTACAACAGAGTGAAAGGGAATTCACTGGCGAGTTATAACTGTCAAAACCTCACAGTACCTGATCTTTCCTCCACTTGGGTCATCCTGCGACTGTGTGGGCTCTGAGAGCGGCAGTTTCTTGTGCAGGAGCAAAGAAACTTTTTTTCCACTTCATAATTATTTGCAGTTTAATAATTAGCTCATTGGTTTGCCCTATAAGCAATACCAGATCCTCCTGAGATGGATGTGGCAAGGTGCTCACGTTACTGTCCCCATGGACCCTGACCACAGATCTCTCCGTGATCCCCTCCACTGAAGAGGCTGGTTCCTCACAGCTCCAGCAATGCACGCGTGCCCTGCCAGGAAGGACAGAAGGAGAGAACACTTTAGCCAGGATGAGAATGAGGTGTTGTGGTGGTGCAACCCCACCCCACCTTAGGCCACTCAGTGCTTGGCATGACTTCCCCCTGCCTGGGCCACCTAGCAGCCTCACGTAAGTCAGGCATGAATTGTGAAAGGCAACAGACCAGAACGTTATGGCAACCCCTTAACACGCCTGGTTCCCACATCACCTAGCGCTTGGAAATGGAAATGGCAATCAGTCACCCCCCGACAGTACCTGGGTCGTGGCGCAAAGGAATTGATACCAGAACTTCAAGATCTAGCAAGTTCTGGGGCTGTGCAACTGGTGGAAAGTACCAGAATATCCTCTTGTCTGAGTTGGGCCAGAAAAATACCTGATGAAAGTCAGTTATCCCAGACCCTACAAATAGCGACTCTAGCGAGACCCTTAGAGCTCTCCTGGATCGCGGCAGGCTGCGACCCGAATCTCTCCTCAGTTGGGAGCTGCTCAGGCAGACACCTTGAGGCCTAAAGGACCAGGGCGAGTCAACCTTCTCAAGGCTCAAGTATCACCCATTGAGGAATGCTGATGCATCGTGAGTGTTTACTTTAAACACGAGAAGAGGGGAATTTTAAGGATAGGTTAGTATCTCTCACCCACCTCTCTACCCATCTATGTGTCTGAATATAGGCATTAGCCTTCACGAGTGCGGGTCTCTGTGCTGGATCCAAGTATTTCTCTCTGTGTGTAGTCGAAAAAGGCACCCGTCAGCCCTCTGGAGTTGCAAAGGGACTTTGGTCCCAGTAGTTACGGACTTGTGTGGTGCGTGTGCGTCTCCCTGAATGGTGTGTTTTGTATTTACAAATAGGTACATACACATATTTTGATTTAGGAAGCTGTCTAGTAAGTTAGTGTGAGCCTTGTAATTCTTGAATCTGCAACTAAGTCACTGTTTTAATTATAACGTATTCTAATGAATCGCCTTGTTAATCCTCAAATTGGTTAGTGATTAAGTGCTGCTAAAATTCAACCTTTTGTTCTACCTCCAACCATTAATAAGTCCTAAATTGTTGCTGAATCATAACTGTGTCAAATATTTTAATCTGCAATGGATGTGCATGGTGATATCTCGGAGCTGGTGAAAAATCTGCAGGAGAATAGCCTTGGAATAAAAGATCCTCTTGTAAGACTTCTTAGCAATGTGATTTCAGTAGCTCTACTGTATCGCCTGCTCTCCAGTAAAAACAAAAATCAGGAGTTAGTATTTACTATTGTCATTAAACATCCCTTTTCTTTCAGGTATCAGCAATGCAGAAGCCCGTCAACCAGGGAAAGCACCGAACTTCAGTGTGAACTGGACAGTAGGAGACACTGGTCTTGAAGTCATTAATGCTACAACCGGCAAGGATGAAATGGGTCGTGCATCTCGCCTCTGTAAGCATGCCTTTTACAGCCGCTGGATGCGTATTCATGCAAAGGTATATCTTCCAGAGTGCTAGCTTTTCCAGTTCTTAATTCTCAATGAAATATCTGTGCATGCTGATTTCTTTATTCAGAAGACCCTTTCTGATCCTGTTTTAAAATGAGCCTGATGTTAACTACTGCTCCGTGTAGTAATGGCAAAGAGCTATGCATTTGTTTAGCTTGTGCTTTAATTTGATGATGACTGGTCCAAAATGAATGTTAGGTTCGAATAATTCTTGGTTTATAGCTAAATAAATAGAGGGTGCTATCTCCTTTGAGCTTGCCTTCTCATTTTAATTTATTTGGAAGGATAATCCCAATTTCAGCGCAGTCGAACCTACTGAGGTTTCACTCTGTTCCTCTCAGAAAGAAAAGCTACAAGAAGGTATCTGTCAGTGGTTTTCTGGTGTCCAGGTTTCTTCCGCCGAAGGAAGCCGATAATCCAGGCAGAGCCCAGGGCTTTGTGAGGCTGGTCCCAGCAGTGCCTCTGCCAGGACGTGGCGCGGTGCTGCGGCAGGGCTCGCTTTGCCAGCAGCAGAGGGGTCAGCTGGGTGCGGAGCTGTGATGGCCAGAAGGAGCAGTACTGTGTACTCATCTGCCTTTGCCTGAACATGTGGTTTAGTAGTTAATTACCTTATTTTAATAATAGTTGTTTGAATAACTCAGTAACTCTCAAACTGTTTGGCTTAATAGCTTCTTGTCTCTCTTCTTTTCTTGTCTTTAATCCACACAGCTTTCCTCCAGCTTGCGCTCAAAGGTCCTCAAGCCTAACGTGTACCATGAAACCAAGCAAGGAGCCACTGAGTATCAAACTGCCAAAGAGTGTTTGTTTAAAGCATTCCTGAAGGCAGGACTTGGAGCCTGGGTGGAGAAGCCCATAGAACAGGATCAGTTTTCTCTCACGATCTAATTCACAGACTACACATCACTTGGGAAAGGGGGTTGTTCTGGAAATTCCTGGTGTCCAGCATTGCTTTCTGGCATCTCCACAGCTGTCAAAACATCTTTTTACTGTTTGGAGTTGGGCTTTTTCCCCTCTGTTTTTTTTTTTTTTGAAACTTCATAGTAACTGTTTCTGTTTTGCCTAAGTATTGAATCTCAATGATGATCTGACACATAATTGTATATTTTGTTATGGGAAAGTAATTTCTGGTGTATTTCTAGAAATACTTTTACTGTAGAGAACTTGCAGTAAGGCTGTCCTTACAGTATACAATGACTCATTTTTTCTGGGTTAAAATAACTCCTTTTTTATTTCAATGTCATCTAGTGCATGAAGAAACGAAAGTTTCTCTAGGTTTTCACCACACAATTTTAGGAAGTAGCTTAATATTTTTTAAAAAAAAAATAGGTGACAAAGCTGATTCTACTCCTCTGTTAACTTGTTTTTGAACTGCAGATATTTCTAGCATATAGACCACAGAGCCAGAATGGAGTCTGGACAGCTAGTTTTTCCCCACTTCCTTGCTCTTTAAAACCAGCTGCTGAAAATTTCATGTCTTTGATGTATGTATTTATTAGTCTGTGACCCAGTTTTTAACATGCAGCTTTTTATTCCGTTTTTAAAAATACATTTACCTCCCATATACACACATTGTGAAGTCTTTGGGTTTTTTACCATTGTAAACTGGAAACAGCAAAATAATTATTTATAGGTTAGTCTATAACGTGCAGGAACCTTGTTTAGAAGTAGGTGATTTGTATATCCCAAGAACTCATCACAACACAATTGTAACTGTAGCAGTAATATGACTGTTCAAAAAAAATAATTGCTCATTTTAAGGGCACTAAGCCTGAATTGCTAAAACAGTCACTTGCTGGGTATTAATTGCTCTCCTCTTGAAGAAATGAAAACCTCTTGTACAGACAAAAAGTTGTTAAAACTTCTTTCCTGTGAGTTATATCTGCTCTCACCCAAGTTGGTGTGTCTCTGAGATTTCATCGCCTTTTGGCTTTACATTTGTGATGGTCTTCATGAAGCTAATTAGGTAAGTTGCTCTCAAATGTGCTGTCATCTGCTTTGACAATTACTTAGAAAGGTGGTTTTCCTGAACGGGTAGACGCTTCTACTTTATGTAAAAATGTAAGATAGAAAGGAAATATTGTGAGATCAGTTTGACTAACGAGTGTGTAGAGGGCACTTTTAAAAACACTTTTTAGTACATAATGTTTAGGAGCAGATGAGACAATGTCCAGTATTGCTTGGCTGCTCACATGGCATGTGTCCAAACACATCCCTCGGCTCTTGCCCATCCAGGTATCACTTATGCTTTCTGAAGAGCATCTCAGAGATCCTCTCTGTTCCCTTTGCAAATGATGAAGGTGATGTTTTGTGACGTGGAAGTTTTCCAGACAAATCCAAATTGGTGCACCACTGCTCCAGCCGTTGGTTCCTGTCCCTCAGCTCCACCGCCCCTTGCCTGTGCTGTACGGAACATCAGATCAGAGGGCTGGTCCGTGCTGTGAAGTCAAGTCAAGGGTTACTTTTAGACCCACGTTGGCTCAGAGATCTAGTTTACAGTTGTGCTGGCACATCTGTGGAGGCAGTGGAGCGGAGCGTGGAAGTCCCTTCAGCCAGCTTCATGGCCAAAGCCTGTGTGTCATGAAGCTGCGACTGGAGTTACCATACCTCAGCGCCAGCGTCTATGAGGGGGGCTTAGCAAACACTTAGGGTGTTTGGGACTTTGATGTAAAACCATTTCTGGCCAATCGTGAATGCCAAGGAGAAGTGCTGCTTCATTATTGCTCTAGCAGGAACCTGTTTTCAACTTCAAAAAATGATCAAGCCTGAAAATCACCTGTGCATTAGTTGCAAAGCTCTGGGTTAGTGACTTGGAAGTAATGCATTGAGGTGCAATGCGTTTTTGGCAGTATTGTGGATACAGCAAGTACTGCTGTGGGAGGGTAGGCAATTCTGCAGCCTAGTTGATCCCCCTGGAAAAGACTGTGATGCTTCCAGGTGTTACTGCCTTTTCAAGACAGCAGGGGAACCAATGTTGCAAGCTGCAATAGACAGGCTGTGTTAATTCAGCTTTGTTGGTGACTTAAGCCATCCTGTCCACTTTTTGTTAAAACCAAGAGTGCTCCCATGACCTCTGCCAGCCCAACAAGGCTTTCGCGGTCATCATCTGACTGAGGCTTAGGCTGACCTGTTCTAAAACTAAAAGGAATTTAATTGTATGTGGTCAGATTTTGCAAACAGTCAGGCTTCTGCCTTTGAGATCAACCTTGTCTTGTTCACGTTGCAGAAGTTCTGCTGTGGCTGTAGTTGAGTACGTGTGTACCTTTTTGCAGGATCAAGGGAAAGCTGGTTGCACCGTGTGCATTTTCTTGAGATAATTACTGCTATTCGATGAAATGCACATTTTTAAGGGGCCGAGTTAATTGATAAATGAAGTCTGTTGAGAATTTACAGCAAGTTATTTTTATCCATCTTTCTGAAGTGCTTATTCAAAAGTTGGTGTCTCTCTGGATTTCTTTGACAAATAGGTAAGTGTTAGCTCAAACTATTTTTTTTATGAAGTCAGAAATATAAGCAATATATTTAAGTATTATTATAGACATAGTTTTTTAAGCTGTTCAAATGAATGATTAAAATTAAACTGTAAAGGAAATATGTTCCATGCCAAAAGCTTTTGATGAAGGAATGGTGTCAGGTTACTTATAAGGAATAAATTTTCTTGTTTATAGTTCTGGGATTTTAAAAAGTGAGAAGTTTTCCAGGGTTGTATGCAATCCATATCTGTCCTCTGGGAGTCAATAAAATAATGCTTGGCTTCCTTCACTTGCTTGTTCCTTTTTGTGCAGTTAATACGTGGAAAGAAGTTGGGAGGCAGAGTTGTGATTGCTGATGCTCCCATATTCCTCACAAATCACCGTCACTGAGTCAGAATGGATAGGGATGTATATAATTCTGAGCGACAGATGAGACAACTCAGCTTCCAGTAGGTACTGAGTGTTGTGGCTGACCTTTCCGTTGGGAGCTGCGAGTCTCCCGGGCAGGCTGGGGGGCTGAGCGCTCCTGTCTGAACAGCATGGGCTGGGTGGATGGGAGCTGGGACAGTCCTGCACGGGGACTTGCAGTGCTGCTCTGGGAACTGCTTCAGTTCTTTTAATTATTTGGTTTTTCCTTATTTTTGATTGAATATGAGTGTTTGTCTCAGGATCTTCAAAGGACTTAAAGAGTAACAACTTTAATACTCATGAATACTTGAAATCTAATTTAAGGTGTTTTTCTCCAGATGAGAGTCTAACTCGAATAAAGTTTGTAGGTTAGCAAAGTAGATAATTTTAAATACAGATGTTTGAAATATATATGTTCTGCAGGATTGTTTTAAGAAAATTTGGGCCTAAAGGTTAACACTTGAAAACCGGTTATGGCTGTACTCAGGAACTGGTAATAACTATAGGTTATTTCTTACTGCTTTCAGGTGAAGTGTACCATGTGTAGGAGTTTGTTAGCAACTGTTCTCCCCAGCGTCGTGGATGTCCACGTAGCTCTGGTGCTCGCTGTGCCTCCTTCCCCTTTGTAGCTAGTGGTGGTAATGGTGTCTCTGTACTTGGCAGCGCACAGCGGCGGGGTTTCTGTACAGGTGGCCATTCTGATCTCCTCTTCGAGAAATCTTTTCATGACTGGTTACTGCATAGGAAACTCAGGAGTGGATTTTTGTGTGCTATTACTCTGTACATCCTCTAAATCTAAAATAACTTGCAGCTAAAAGTCTAAGGATCTCAGAGCCAGTGTTGCATTTCATCAGTCCAGTTCTGTGATATCCAAGAGTGCCATCTACCCAAGGGAAAAAAACAGATTTCATCCTGCTCTCTCAGTGAAAACATCCATGAAATAAAGCTGCTTGGTCAGCGTGGTTGGTAGCACGAAGCGGAACGTGTGTCTCATGGAAGAGTAGTGCTGCCTTTTGAAACCAGGCTGTCTCTTTAAAAAAAAAAAAGACCAACCAGGAACTGAGAGTCAATTTTAAGAACTGCTCAGCCGTGGTCACCACATAATTGAGATTTCTTTTAAAAAGTGTCAATGGTTTTCTAAATAGCTAAAATTGTTCTTGCCATTTCTTAAATTAAACTTTAATGCTTGGAAGAGTCACGGTTGCAGAGAAGCTGCACTTTGAATTCTTTGCATTTTTATCATCATAAATTATCCGCTGTGGAAATGATCCCAAAGTTTACTGAAAATAAAAAGAACTGCAATTCTGGTTTACAGAACAAAAATGTCTACTGTTATTTAAGACCTAAAGCCCCACGGAAATAAAATGTATAAAACACAATTATCCTGTCTCAGAATCGCCATGTGTTTTTTATTTTTATTTTTTCTAATACCAAGTGATTTCAGTTGAGTTTTAAAGATTGCATCTTCCCTTGGCACGCTCCTGTTTGGAGAGGAGTTGACATTTGTCCCAGGGTTACCTAGAGCTAACAGAGGCAGGGGTTTTGACAGGGACACGGGGTGGGTTTTGGAAGGGACCCCAGGCTCAGAACTGCGGGACTCGGAGGGGGCTGATGCAGGGGGAGGTCCCCGCTGCACCCCAGTATGGTGGCCTGGGTTTGGTCCCTGTCCTGCTGCGGCTCCGTGGAGGCCACCGTTGGCTCAGCCTAATGTGCTGTTGCTGAGTCAGCATCTGACTGAAGCGGGAGGAGGACACAGAAATCGAAATTGCTTCTTTCTCTAGTTCCTAAAGCAGCAATGATGGCATGGGCTGGGATTTCTGCTCCCTCCTGCTCTCCTCTGGAGAGGCCTTTGGGCCAAACATGGATGGAGAGCATGGGCCAAACAAATTGTCCAGCAGGAGCTTTCCAGCCACCACCTTTCCCAGACGTGTCCCAGCGCAGGTGGGCCCCAGCTGTGTGTAAACCTGAGGCTTTTAGGGTGCATGGGCCTTGCTGCTGTTCCCTTATGGAAACAACTGGTCCAGAGTATTCGCAACAATTCTGGATTGGCCTCCAAGGAAGAAGGTTGGTGGGTCTGTGGCAGGCACATTGGATGTTTACAACCACAGGATGTGTGGTGTTTCATCACTAGGCAGATGTTTGTCCCTAAAACACACCCGGGTGGATACAACGAAGTATATCTGCTAGCATCACATGCCTAAGCTGTTACAGAGCTTCTGATTAAACTTCTTCTTCTGTTGTTTCTGTTGAGCTGGTTGTGGTAGGAACAATGCAAGCTGATAGGGGCTGCAGGAAAATGGGCTGTGGCTGAAGCCCTGAGCCTGTCAGAGCTCGTGGAGAGCAGATAGGATCTGAGTTTCTCCTTGGATCATGTCAACATACCGTGTGTTTCAGAACCTTTGCAGCTGAAGGGCTGCCCTGTTGACTGCTAAAAAATGGGCTGTTAATTGTGCCAACATCATGTGCATGTGCAGGAATGAGTTTTATGAGTAGCTATGGTTTTTTTTCTTCAATGATTCCAGAAAAGAGGAATTAAGAGCCGTGTTTTCTGTCAGTACCGAGGGCAGCCAGCCTCAGCAGGTATAATGATTTAAAGAATTTATGTTCTCTGGTGGGAAAGATTCACAGGCAAGGCCACTGCAGTGTTTTTTATGATTTTAGTATCTTCGTCGTTATCATACCAATATCTTTTTTGTTGTAATTCGGCTGAGGCGCCTTTTAACAAATTTAAGATCAAATGTGTGTGTGAATATATATTTATACATATTTATATATATTGCTGTATATTATTTGCATTAAGCAGTTATTCTTCCCCAATCTTTCTGTGTGATAGTGTGACAACATTATCTTTTATCTACCTGGTGTAAGGATATTAAAGAACACTCTCAGATGCTGTCCTTAACACTTTTCTCCATTCATAATCGCAATTTTGAAGACAAAAACCTTGTTTTACCTCTGGTTTGTTGCTTTCCTTACAGCACAGCTGTTCCTATCCCAGTGTCACCACCGAAGCACAACCTATCAGTTGATTATTCTAAGTAATGACTGTTTTGCATACTACCTTGCTTTGTTTAATGTTTGTACAGAGATTTGAAAATATAAAGAGCTATATCATTGCTAAGTTTCATCATTGTTTTTGTATATTGATATCAGTAGTGGCACCAAAAAATACGTAAAATGTCACAAAATACCGTGCATGTCCTTAAAATGGTGGCTTTGGTTACATCCTGAAGAGCTAGTGAGGAAGTAAGCTGAGGGTGTGTTTCTGAAGCTGCCGACTTGCTCTCTCAAACGGCAGCTTTTGCAAGGAGGGAGGGAGGGATTGCACACTTGGGAACGCAGGGCACTGCCTCACAGAGGAACTGGCAGTGCCCAGGGTTCGTGGGTGCCTGTGGCTGGAAATGGGAAGATCTGGAGGTGAAGACTGCGGGCGGGTGAAGGGAGGGCTGTACATCTGCTGCTGCGTTTGGAAAATGGTGTTTTGCAGTCGCTTACTCAAATCCCAAGTGGATGTGTCCCTGATTTCTAGGGACTTGTAGGCGGTTGCCGGGGTTCTCATCTGAGCATGCATGCTCCATTGGGTTTGGATCCTGCATGTGGTCACAGCTTGGAACCCCACTGCTGGGTGAGCCCATGGGGTGCCAGCACCGCCACCACCTGGGGTAGGAACCCAGCTCCCCAGCGCTGGGGACAGCAAAACCCCAACCATCTGGTGCTCAGCCTTAGTTGGCACCTGTCCTGGCAAAGCAGGAGAGCCTGATCCTAAACGTGCTGCTTTTGCAGTCTGCTCAAGGGACATCTCTGCAGCAGCATCCAGAAACTGCCATCATCAGAGCCCTGGGACGTTTCCCTGGCTAACATGCCCCAGTAGAGGAGTGAAAGCTCCTGTCATCCACTCAGTTGACCAGCCATGTAAATGTCCTCTCAGATCAGGGTCTGCAGTGACGCCTGGGGCAGGGCAGGGACCCCCTAAACCCTCTGCATGCAGCGTGGCCTCCAGAAGCAGAAGCTCATGGGCCTGTGCCAACCTCATGAAATACAACCAAGCCAAGTGCAAGGTCCTACACCTGGCTTGTGGCAATCCCAAGCACAAGTACAGGTTGGGCGGAGAATGGCTGGAGAGCAGTCCTGAGGAGAAGGACTTGGGAGTGCTCATGGATGAGAAACTCAACGTAAGCCAGCCATGTGCACTGGCAGCCCAGAAAGCCAACCACATCCTGGGCTGCATCAAAATAAGTGCGGCCAGCAGATCGAGGGAGGTGATTCTACCCCTCTACTCCACTCTGGTGAGACCCCACCTGGAGTACTGTGTCCAGC
>KZ506722.1:98050-116206 GCA_002844005.1 Limosa lapponica baueri | reverse complement strand
TTCCTAGGGCTCGCTGGGTGGCACACGAGGGAACAGCGGGGGAAGCTCCGGGTCGTCTCCGAGGGCGAGTGAGGGCGGCGGGGTGTTAGTGGGGGCTGGCGGGGAGGAGGAAAGACCCCGGGCAGGGAGCTGCAATCCCTGCTCCAGCTGGGGAGGGCTCTGCTCCCTGCGTGGACGAGGGGCGGCGTGGGCAGAGCAGAGAGAGATTTCAGGGGCACGTGGGGTATGCGTGGCCACCACCTCCTGGCTCAGCCTCACCTGGGGCTCCTGCTCCCTCCTGGCCTGTCAATGGCCTGAACACGTCAGGCCTAAAGCAACTGGGACCCTCAGCTGAGAGTGACCAGCCATGTCTGCTTTCCAGCAGCCACCAGCAGCAGTGGACGTACCCAGACCCCCTGGCCCGGCCACAGGCACCAGCTGCTCCATCGGCCTCTGAGAGGAAAACCTTTGCCTCCTGGGCACCCGCTCTCCAGCGCTCACGTCTAATGTGGCAAGGGGTGGATGGGGTATGCCCCACAGCGCCAGGCCATTTCTGTCCCCATGCCTCTGGCACACGGGCACTGGAGCTGGCCGTCTTTTGCCACAGAGCTGTGTGAAGAGATGGAGAGGAAGGAGGGTAGCCTTAACGCGACCAGAGAAAGGCACTGCTATGGGAGGCAGAGGAGGGAACTGCTGAAATAGATGTGCAATTAGTGTATGTTACATTTGCCAAGAGACCACTACCTTCCAGATGAGGGTTTGATCGAGGTATGCCAGCTCTGTTGCAAGCCCCCAGCCTGGGTTTGTGCCCTCAACAGCCCCGAGCTGCGAGGCTGCTGGAGGCCTTCAGGACATTCCTTTGGTGAGAAGAAGCTTGCCCCTGCTCTACCAGGCACCAACCTCTTTCTCTGCTGGGCAATGAGCCTTCACACGAGGGGTGGGTACTGCAGGCTCTTCCCCAGGAGTGGGAGCATCCCCTACCTGCTCTGATTGCTGCCACGGCAGCTCGGTTCCTCATGGGGAGCAGAGACTGGCACTCCCAGGGTAAGCACTCACCGTGACATGGACACCCTCTTCAATCCAAAAATGCCAACGGACTCTACCAGGGAACCATGGACAGAAGATAAACACTCCATCAGCCAAGCCTGGTTTAACCAGACACATCCCAGTGATTGCTTTGCTGTCCCCCAACCCCAGTGCTACAGCCAAGAGGCCCCCATGGTCTGCAGCGACCCATTTGGTGCATGTGGGACCTCTCAGGGAAGGAAGCCCAGAGTGAAACACATGGGGGACCCAGGTGCAGCACCCAAGGGGGACATCAGCCCCAAGATCAAGGAAGCTGCCCCTGCCCCAGGAGGCAACTATGTAAAAATGCTGTAATGTCCAGAGACAGAGAGTGACAGAGCAGCACAGCCACCCTCTGTTGCATCCACCTTGGAAGGGCAGTGGGAACTGAGATGGGTGCCAGGAGCTGGCCAGCAAGGTGCTGGGGGCAAGAGGTGCAACACTCTGGGTTCAGTTTTATAGAGGAGAGAAAGGAAACACACAGGGACTTTCTTCTAATCACATCTAAAAAGAAGCACCAGGGCTTACAAGCCCACACAGCAGACTCATGGACATGCCTGGTAGCCATTAAGCTTTACTCTTTTCCTTCTCCCAAAGGAAATCGTTCACCAAAACAGGGGAAAATAACTCCTACCTCACTGCCCAGCTCTCTCAGCAACCATCCATGGCTGGTTACAGTAATCCTTATGCACTATCATTATTTAAAGGCAACCACAGTTTCTTTGGTTTTACACATACCCACAAACGTGCACACTGAGACGCAGAGAACTTATCCCCCAAGTCCATCTACTCTAAAAATGGAATGCTGCTACTGCTGAGACGTTTTCACAGCTTCCACTGCAGTTGCATGGGAGGTAACAACCTCATTGTCTGGGAGCATCTGTGAAATGGCCACTGCAGAATGCAGGAGAGGTACATTTGCTCCTACTCAAGCCAAGAGGAAAGATCAAGTGAAGGGTCTGCTCACAGACTTTACCAAGCAGGTATCCAGGTAAAACTGACTTTAAGCAAAAATGTCTGCTTCACCTTTTAATATCTGTCTCCTAGTCCACTTTTGAAAAAGGTTTCTCCTGCTTAACCGAGCCATGTAGACCTGCAGGGTAAAAGACCCACCTGAAGCACAGAATGGAGCAGAATACGTCCCAGCAGCCAATTCTACATAGCAGGAGATGGCAAGAAAACCCTTCTCAGGCGAGCTGTGCTTTCCCTCTGGTTGGTGGTGTAGCACAGGGTTCTTTCCCCTGTGCCACCAGCCAGCCATCTCTAGCAGAGCACCTCACCTGCAAGGTTCCTGACTGCTCAGCTTATACACATTATCTCGAAGCTCAATCACCTTTGCTGTCTGTGATTGTCCACAGTTTGCTCCCTTGCATAAACTGAAAAGCAGAAATGCAGAAAATTCATTTGTTGAATTACTGAGACAAGCCATTTAACTGACATAAGAACTTGAAAGGCCTTTTAGCGTGCTCCTTACCAAAGCATCACCATCACTGACTTGAGTGACTGGGTGATCCCAAAAGGGTGCTGCCTTTTTCATCAGTTCAATAGAACAGACCTTTGGGAGAACAAGGTGGGGGAAAGAAGAAGTTTCCTTCATGAAGGTGAAATGTAAGAAGAAACATAACCTTTCTTTTACCACCCTACAAGCCCTATCTTTGTGCCTCTCTCAGCACAGACCCACTGAGACTGCTATTAGAAACAGCTGGTTTAGGTAGAAATATCACCTCCTCTTCTTTTATTGAGTACTGGTTGCATCAGACAATTTGAATATTCACAAATTACTATTTGGAAAGGGAAGATTTCCCCAAGGAATGGCAGAGTTTATGCACAATCTGCAGCTCATGTAGTGCAGGTTACAAAACCAAGACATATTCTTTGCAGAGGGGCAAATGCTGAACAGAACAAAAAATAAAGACATAAATGCAGTACAGACGACAGCTGTGTTACATTTATAAAAGTTAAAACTGTTTTGTCTTATTCCTTAGAACTCCAAAGAAAGCTGCGACTTACTTCATTTGTTAATTTCAGAACAAAGTTTTGCCTTTCAAATCTCAACTGCAGTGTCTGGTATTGTCCTCTAACACTAGGGATGCTGAGAACTGGATCCCAGGCTGACTCCATTTTTCTCACTCCCATTGATGCCTGATTAAGAAGATGAATATTGCTTGTACTTCAAAATCCAGATGTCAAGTAAACACTGAGAACAGGGCAGAGGACTGAGCTGTAGTTTGGTCAAAGGGAGGTATTTCCCTGTAGTTTTTCCTTATTCTTTGGAGCTCACTGGTACTGAAGTCCAGATTTCTCTGTATTTTAGTATACAATTTTCCAGTGAGTTGGCTGCTCACAGTTTTTCTCTTTATCACCACAAAATCGGTTGTAAGTTGTTTTTGGATCAAATCCCAAGATCTCCCTTTCCTCGTGGATCCGGAAGGAAAATGTTGAAACTGAGGTGCCTATAAAAAACCTGTGAAAAAAATGAGAACAGGTTTATGAAGGGGGCCAGATCTTAAAATGCAAGTAATTGATTTCAGTCCAATGAACTTTAATGTTCATTGAAATTATACGATAATGAAATTATCTTACATTATATATATACACAATGTAACTATTATACATGTTCTATATATATCAATTATACAATAACATGTCATGTATCATTTGTAAACAACTATATCTGGGTCAAAAACAATATTCAGTTTTGTGACAGTAAGATTTGGCTCCTCAAAGAAAAGCTGAATTTACCACCTTGCATGTGCGCAGATCCACTGGTCAATCACAGCCAAGCCCCCGTCTTTGTAGAGTTCCAGCTCCTCCCAAGAAGGTTCAAACCTCACCATCTCAGGCAGCAGCTTCTTGAGCAATTCAATCTCTGAAAAACGGAAAGATGCAAATTTATTCTTACATTATAAAGAGCAACACGCTGCTATCATAAAAGTGTTTAAGGAAACCCCGGGTTAACAGTTATGAAGCAAGCGAAACCAAAATCTACCCACAAAATTTATAACACATTTGCCAAACGTAAGAGTATTGTAGGCAGGGGAGAAGCCAGTGGGGCAGAGACACAGTGCCCAGGGGGGCAATTCTCAGGGGGTGGAGATGCCTGCGACAAGTAGAACAGACCCTACCTCGCTGTCTAACCCTACAGGGAAGGTGTACCAAGAGGCCTTTCTTGACAGCAAACTCAGATTAGCTATCACAGATGCTACGCCCCGCAGGGTTATTCCAACATCACACATTGAAACAGATCTCTAGATACGAGCAGGAGGGAGGTGCAGCCCTGGGATAAGGCCCGGGGGAGATGAACCCCACCCTTGGGGCTTTCTAAGGCTCGGCCACACAGAGCCAGGTCCACCCCAGTCTGGTGTTAGGGGCAGCCAAGGGGAAGGCTGGGTTGGAAACTTCAGAGGACTTCCACCAGCATGTCTGAAGAGTCTCTGAAGTGCTAAGAAAAAAGGCGCGATGGAAGGAAAAAGAGGTGGCACAAGCAAATTCAATTACCAATTTGCTATTGTAAACTGTCAAACCTCCTATGGGAAATACCAAATGAATGGTTTCATAGAATCATAGAATGGTTAGAGTTGGAAGGGACCTTAAAGATCATCGAGTTCCAACACCCCTTCCATGGGCAGGAACACCTCCCACTAGACCAGGTTGCTCAAAGCCCCATCCAACCTGACCATGAACACTTGATACCAACTATTCAAGCTGGAAGGAAACAGCAGCCCATCCTGTTCAATTCCCCGTTCAATGATGGAGGCGTATGATCTTCCAGTCATTTATAAAAACAAAGTGGTAATTACTGCACTCATTGTCAAAAGTTACCGGTCCTAAACTGACTATAAGCTGCCTACCCTCCTCGACAGCATCAGTGGCTACAAAAACTTTTTCAAGTTTATGCATCTCCAAGAGGCTGCGGATTTTCTTTACTGCTCCTTGTAGGGAAGGCACATCTTCTCTGTGACCCCAAATGAAGTCTCTCCTCCTGAGATGAACCCCAAGGTATGGACCACCTAGAGCTGTGCCCCTCTTAACCTAAGAGAGAAAGAAAGATCAGTAAACTTTAAAACTTGAGAGCACACTATTCATTCACACTGGAAAGGCCTGACTGCACAATCTCTGGATAAGGCACTGAAATACTCTAGCTGCAGAAAGTAATTTTAAGGTATGGATCGGCAGTATTTTGGGACACTTATTGCAATGTTTTGATCTTGGGTGGCCTGCATCATACAAGAGAAACAAGAGTGCAAAATCTTTGTAAGCAAAAATCGCTCTCCTTGAACAAATCCACAAATGGCAGTTTGCAGCTGAACTTTACACCCACAGATGATGCTGAATACAAGAAGAAATACAAGTTTCCTTTAGTGAAATGAGGGTAACAGAAACGTGGCACCCAGAACCAGTCAGCGACATCTCAATAGACTCTGTTAACTCACATGACACAGGCAGAAGAGGGTACAGTACGAACACGCACGTCCACCTTGATGTGAGCAGGGAGAGCTAGATTCATATGTATCTTCCAATATTCCTTGCAGTGTACAGCCAGGAGTACACAAACGAAAAAAAATGTTATTACATCTGTTATGGGAAACAGACTGTTAAGATTGTACCTTCATCTGTGTCCAGTCCTCCTTGTAATGAGTCCTGTCTGCCTCATCTGTGGATTGAAGATACTTGTTTCTAAACTCGTCTCCTACTACACGGAGGTGTTTAGCAAACACCATGCTCCGACGAGTCTGTTGGAATAAGAGCAGATGCCAAGGCAGAAAAAGGGAGAGTTAAAAATGACTAAATGGAGATAGTTTCACACACACAGAGCTTCCAGGATGATACATCCATGCAGCACTACAAGCAACAATTTCTAACCTTTCATGTGAGCTGTAACTGTTTAACTCTAATCATAATCACATTTATAACCAGCATACTCGTCTGACCCTGCACTACATTGGTGTATGAAGTAAGCTGTAGTTATTTACACAACGGAACACGTAATACACCAAATTAAACACTCTAGCAATACACCTCACCTTTGGAAACAAAAGCTGGGCAAAGACTTTAGCTTTACAGAACACCCATAAGAATAGAACCTGCTTTAAAAAAATCATGCATCTAGCCACAAATACTCCTATCAAATTTAGTGGAAAAGTGATGAAAAATGAATTATTTCCTTCACCTGTGGGTAATACTCTCTTTCAAAGATTTTGTGATGCAGTTACCACTGCACACAGTCACACATAGCCTTCTCATTAACAGACACAATAAAACTAAGGAAACTCCATGTGACTCACACCACTTACAAAGGACACTTGGCAATTTGGTCTAATTCTTTATTTTATACAAGTCTGTAGTCTGTCATTTCATGGGCACCAAAGAAGGTGCAATGAAAACACTTCTATTTCCAATGGTCTCTTCTCTCAGTGAGATGAAGCCCACAGTGGACAGATATATTGTGGAAAAGCCAGGCAGAGTACTACTAGTACTCCAAGACATAGCCATGTGGATTGTGCCTTCGCCTTTTTTAGCAAAGAGGCAGGAACTAGAGTCTGCCAGCCATTTTTTCACATTTTTCCATATGCCAAACTCACTGTGGTTGAACTGGTTTCTCCTCCATATCATTCAAGAAGACACAAAACAATTTAGTCTTCCGTAAGATCCATCATGCTGGTACCTAGAGATCCACTCCCCTCTAAATATTTAATGGAAGTACAAAGCCTTCTTTAAAGAGATGAGGACTGGCTTTCTAATCCCCCAGCAACACATTTGTATTAAGGGAGGATGTACACACTGTCTGCTGCAGAATGCTTACGCTGCAGTTCAGAGACAGACATTTTCCCTTCTTTTTGTAATATGCCGACACCATACAGTCCTGTCGAATCAAGTCATTGGGCACCTTCCCGAGATGTGAGGAACGTGGTATGCCCAAGAGGCAGCAAGCATGTAAGCAACCCGTGGCAGTGCAGCACACTGGGGAGGCCAATAAGCATCTCTGACTGCTATGCTTGTGTCAAACACCTCTAAACTTCATCCAGACAGATAGCACGACTACCATGTCGTGTTTGGCACCCACGCAGTACGAAGTGCCAAGTTTTTCCTGGGCCCAAAGCACTCCTCTGACAGCAGCCGTTCTGGGTGAACACTTACTTTGCAACAGCACATGTAAAAGAGAAAACAAGTGAATGTGTCAACCTCCACTGATATACTTTTAAAGTGAATGCTCTCTGCATCTGGTTATTCTCTTACTTAAAGTATATGTTTCAAATCTGCACATGCAATATTGTCACCCTTTCCAACTACCTCCCAATTTTTCCCGCTTCTCCCTTTTTATCCGCAAAGAAACAACAAAGAAAAGAGATGCTTCTCAGAGGTGCATGGAAAAAGACAAGAAGCTGTGGGCCCAAGCTTCAGCAAGGCAACTTCTGCTTGGGTATCGGGCAAAACCTCTTGCCCACAAGAGTGGCACAGCCATGGGACAAGCCCTAGAGAAGTGGTGGATCTCCATCTGTGGGGACTTTCAACACAGCCCCAAACCACCAAATCAAGTTCTGGAGTGCAAACCTCCAGGCAGGGAGGCTGAGACACCTCCCCATCTAAATTTTTCTGTGATTTAAGTTTGGGACAAAAACAATCAAACAGAATCAGTGTTCGTTATGGTCCCTTTTGTGTATACGAATTGAATTAATAGTACAGGTCCTCTAATTCTTTTAGATTGTCCCCTGTAAGTGGTGAACCAAAGTCAAATCTGCTGGCTTTTCTAGAGTTGTCCTTAGAGAATTTTCTGCTTCCATGTAGATGCTAAAGCACTCATGTGGTCTACATGCTACATTGATACTCTTCAAGGGACTCAACAGTTGCTCCTAAACCATTTTGGGAGGTCTTTCCTGCTCCATGGTCATTCAACCATTAAGAATCCCAAAAGAACACCTTTCAGCTTGCAGTGGTAGAGAAGCCTAGACAAAAACGGTGACAAAGAGAGAGCAATGTGGCTTAATATTAAATGCAAATGTTTTCGGACATCAAAGACGTAGGTTGGTTGCAAAGGGAAGCTGGTTTGTTACAATTTGAAAACTTCTTTGAGACAAGAAGGCATCTGTTAACAAGATTTATAAAGAATTCCAGATGTTGTCCAGAGAGTTATTAAAAAAAAAAACAGCAAGCAAAAATCATGCAGGTAGTTAAAAATGAATTAAAAGAAAGAAGACTATTTGGCAGAAGGTTTAGTTTGAAATAACTTTGAGACAAGTTTAAATTGTTGAGACAATGTTTAAAGTGCCACTGTTAAGACGTGTGTTGTAGATCCATATAGATTTCATGTCTGCTTTTATAGGACTACAAGTCAAACTCAGAAATGATATGTGGGTTGCATTTCTCTGTTTGGAAAGTCTCTCTCAATGAAAAATTCATAGTTAGCAAAATACTGTTTGGTCCATTTCTAAAAAATATTTCTAAAAAATATTCACCAAGCGAATAGACAGATATTTATATCTCAACAGACTGGGGTCTATGTAATTTGTTTCGTAGTATCACGAGAGTAACCTTCTCTTAGAAATTTTAATTACTAAAGCACTCCATATCATGTTCTGTTTTCCTGTGGCTGAATCCTTAACCTTGTCTTAAAACTTTTCCCCCAGGAATTATGTTACCATAGACCCTCAGCACAAGGTCTCCCAAAGTGCACAGTGTTACCTTGAGACCCATGAGAATTTTGCCATCAAAGCCAATGGGAAGACAGAGAGGACAATATTGAGCACTTTCAGGAATTCTTTTGAAAAGTCCAATCTTGAGACTGACTAGACAAGAAACTGTGCAAAGGCAGTTCCCTTCTGATTGCAGATGTGCTGCATAGGGGAGGTCCTTCTAAATGCCATGCTCTGCAGGACCGAGTCTTTGGGGACAAGACACCAGGACAAATTCCTGCATTACATTAATCCACAGCAGCCTGAAGACCATTTTTAGCATGCACTGGTGAAACATAAGACACAAGCTACTTTCAAGAAAAGAAACCCGAGGCAAAAGTGAATTACATATTGGTTATTGAATTTTTATCAGAACCAAGTAGAAAGTCTAGAGAAGCTAACTGGAAAATACTCACATTCCAATAATCTTTCCCTCCGTAGTGGTCATGAAGAAGGTTTTCAGCTCTGTCTAACATCACTGACCTATTAAAAATTGTAAAACTGAGTGTAGTTCCCTTAGGAATAGAATTTACATTACGATATTTCTTTACACAGTTGCTAGGATAAAGCACAGGCTATGATCTGTCTGTAAAGAGAGCACAGGGAATGAGGGGTAGGCTGCCAATCTGTTCTGTACAAAGCAAACCGTGACCCATGGCTGGCTGGGGAAAGAAGGGCTCTATGCCACTGCGTGTTCCTGCTCTCTTCCTTAATAAATAGTACACAAACAAGCATTAACAATCCCTCACATAGTCCTCAAAGTAGTTGCTGCTGGAGAAATAAGACTCCTAACAGGAAGAGTGATCCAAAGGGGAGAAGGAACCTATGAGATGATGCTCAGCCTCGAAGCATGTGAGAGCCTCTTGGAGGAAGCAGGAGCCATGATCATAAAAGCAAAACCAGAGAAGGTGTTTTCCATGTATGGAATAAAATGTCCTACAGTAAAACAGATCAAAGAACACATAGACACTACAAAAATGTGTGCTAGCAACTAAGCACAAATTTTAAAATGAATTTTTTTCACTAACATGAAAACAGCCTGTCCTTTTCATAAATACACACAGGTCAGGACTGTGTACTGGAAACATAACTGCACTATCCAAGTTCTAAGAAACAAGAGATTTTGAGAGTTCTGAGTATCCAAGAGCATACATAGGGGATGTAGGCTTAGTTTGTGCTCTTGAGCATACTGAGTCTGAGTGAACAGAGAGAGAAATGCTTTTGCTGAAGGAGGTGAAAGTCATTATCTGGACCTTCCTCTAGTAAAATAAGGAAGCAAATAACCAATCAACTTTAGATTACTACTGCTGATGATCAGCTGGACACTTCACACAAGGTTACAAATAATTCGGAAAATAGACTAGACTGTGCTGGTGGAGAAGCAGCACTGCATTTAACAGGAAGCTTGGAGTTGATGGCCAGGCTGAAACTGCAATATTAGGAGATCAGAGAGGCCATTGGAGATTTCAACTATCCCCATCTAGGCTGGGCAAGTGTCATAGCAGGATGTGACTAAGCAACTGCAGCTTGAGACACCACCAAGGACAGTCCCATGAACCAGCTGGGCAGGGAGTAGCTCCCGACATCATCCTGAGCAGCAGCAAGACACGGACCAAAATCTCCCAGTGGAAGAGCTACTCTGTGAGAGTGGCCGTAAGCCATAAATGTACTCATCTTCAACATCCTCCTGGATCAACGATGGCCAAAGGAAAGTTACTGCAGTTGCATGCAGTTTCAAAAAGCAGACTACACAAAAATGCCAAAGTAGTGTCCGAGTGAAGAAAACAGAAAGGCTCATAACTCCATGAAGTTAAACAGAAAAAGGCAAAAAAGAATTTGAGCAACAAGGAATAAAGGCCTTCAATCTAATGACAAATCTTCCTTCCAATACAAAGTAAAAGGAAATTAAAGGATTAACAAGCACTTAAGAGACACTAATGTTATGACTGAAACAGCTAATACAATTTTTTGTAGCTGTGTGCTAGGTGGAGGAGCTGGGAAGATTCACACGCCAGAGCTACTTTTTAAGAGGATCTCATCAGAGGACACGTCTCAAACCAAAGTGTCCATAGGAAGTGTCCAGTGATGAAACAGCTAGACAAAATGAATGAACAAATGGCCAACACCGGGCAGTATTCACCCAACAGTTGCCAAGCAACTCAAGGATGAATCAGTTGTGCTGCTAGTTCTGGTATGCAACTTCTCGCTTAAAACTGCAACACAACAAATGTGATCTCAATTTTCTACAAACACACTTGGGAGGTCTGGGATGCAATATAGTGGTAAATCTAATGTCAGTACTGGACAACTTAATAGCAACTATTATAAAAAACAGAATTAATGGATACCTAAAGTAAACTGGAGAAGTATCAACATGGAGCTTTGAACTCTGAGCAATTATCAGAGTAGTCTGAAGACATAAACACACATGCAGATAGGGGAAATCTCATTGACATTGTCAGAATTCGTGAAGAGCCTTTGTTAAAGGCTTTTAAGAAAACTTAACAGCAATGGCACAGGAGGGAAGGTTCTTGCATGGATTAAAAAAAAAGGGATAAATGTCCAGTTCTCACTGTAGAGGGTGGTCACAAGTGAAAGGGATCTGCTTTTCACCATATTCCTAAACAATCTACAAGAGGGTGTGAACTTTGGGGTGACAGCTTGCAGAGCATTTTAAATTGCTCAGAGCAGCAAAGACAAAGGCCAGTTGTGAAGAACTAGAGAAGTCTGATGACTGGCCAATAAAGTGGCAGATGAAATCTAACGTGGGAGTCCATATAGTAAAAAAAATACTGGCTTCACCTGGTAACTAAAGGGCTCAATACTCAGGAATGAGGACAGTTTGATGAAAACATCAAGGCAACGCCCATCAGAGGTCAAAAAAAAGGAACCTGTATATTAGGAATTACCAGAAAGAAAAGAGAGCACTAAATAGAGCATGTCATTATACCACTCGGTGTACAGGATCCAGTTGAACTGTAAAGCTTCAGAAAATGTCAGCGAGGATGACCAAAGGCAAGGAATGGCTTTCACACAAAGAACAGCTAATGAAGGCAGCACTCTTCGTGCTGCAGAGCAGGCAACTGAGGGGGAATATGACAGAAAGATGTAAAATCATGCATGGTGTAGAGGTCAATATGGAAGAGCTGTTTGTTCACTGTGTCTTCCACTACATGAACTGAGGGCCATTAGATGAAACCTGCAGGTAGGAGTTACAAGAGGAGGTGGATTTTCAAAGCATGCACAGTTAAGGTGCAAAACCTTCAGGTCTTGTCCCAAGATTTTGTGGGTACTAACAGTGTGAACAGTGTTCAAAGGGAAGCTTGCACAGATCCATGGACTCATTGAAGGATATAAAAGATAGAAAGATCACTTTTGGCTCAGAATGTCCCTACAACCACAAATCTGAGGGGTGTGACAGGACTCAAGGGGAGCATTACACACACTTACCTTGTTCTTGTACTTTCCCCCAGACATCTGATTTTAGCCACTCTTGGATTTCACACACTAAACCAGACCGACTTTAACATGAACCACTGGAGCTGCCCTTACATTGCTGTTATGTTGATACTTCTTCCTACTTGTGTCTGTCTGACGGAGAAATGAGATCTTGTGGACAAGGCACCTGCGCGTTAGGAATACTTGGGCACCACTCCTAATTTTTCCCTTGACCTTCCTCATCGCCAGACCTTTGACAGTTGCCATGAACAGTGTTAACTGTAGGGCTAAATACGGAAATCTCTATGGCTTATTCAATCCAGTTTTCTGCTGTCACTGGCAAAGTTTATGGTGTAACTCCTACAAATAGAACAACATTCCTGTTAAAAAACAGGAATTTGCTTCCTCTGCTCCCAACTGGAGGTACTACAGCTTAGGGCAACCTTCATTTCATTTCCAATTAAATTATATTGATGCCAAATTTTTGGATGTTTTTGCTTTCCTGGCAAAACCACACTTCAGCTTACATGGTCTGTGTTTCTTCTATGGATTTATTCCCCTGATGTATTCATAAACAGAAATTACTTCCTCTTCCTGTTCTCCCCTGTACCCTAGTAGCTTTTGCTTTGCTACGATGTCTTCAGTTGTTACAGGATCACAGCGGACCAGAAATACCTTGCTACTGGGATAACGTAAGCGTGCTCCATCTCTCATATAGGAGCTTTCCTTTCCTCTGATCATCCTAGTGGCATCTCAGAGCAGAAAGACAAAACATGCTGCTTGCATTCTCTAAATCCAGCTCACACTATTGAGGATGGATGTCACAGGAGACCAGGCACTGCACCTTGTGATCCAAGATGTGGACTTGGGAAACACCGATTCCACCCTGTTCATTCCCTCTTGACCCAGCATCAAAGGGTAAAGGAAGGAAAGATAAACACAGGGTGGTGAGGACATTTAGCTACCTGAGACAATATGAAGGAACTCAAGGCTATTTCCTCTTTGGTTTTAGCACTGCAGCATTTAACCTAATTTACAGTTAGGTGTTTCTTAATTCCCTTTGTAATGATTTTAATGGATTACAATAACTCAGTGATGAAGTACCACAACAGTGGGACATAGTCTGCAAGCTCCCCTGCTCTTCCCACCTGGCAATGGGTTTGTGGGCACACAATATGACAATAAATAGTAATACAAGACAACTCACTGTGCTGAAGTGTTCTTCAAAAGGACGGGAGCCACAATGGAGGCAGATCCTTGGACGGACAAACAAGAGACATTTAGGCCCCGTGTTTCCTCATAACCCCAGAACCAGCCCCTGAAAGGCAACACAAAGAATTGTTTCACAGGTGTGTATTTTAAATTAACGCCATATATAATGAAACGAATAAATCCTTCACCCTAGCAAGGTGATAATGTAAATAAACCACCCAGCACCTTTATACTGTTTTTGCGTGGAACAACTTTCTAAAACTAGATCTTCTAGTACTGATATAACATTTTATTATTGATGTGTTTTTAAAACCAAAGTGAACCCCAAGCACCTAGAGATTCAGACAACACTACAATAACCGCACAAGTCTGTTCTGGTAGAGTAGGCAAATGCCTAAGTGAATACAACTAAAAAGAAGACTAAAAGGACTGCTAGATGTTACCTGTAGTACTCATGTTTGTCTTTGGAGTACATAAGCTGATCAATGCATGGCCTTTCATCTATTTTTTCTTCCCATGTTCCTTCTTTCCATCCTTCTGCGTAGCCTTGGAGGACATAAATCTGTTCAATAAAGGGCCCACCTGACTCTGAGCAGAAGGCAAAGCAAAGCATTTGTAAGCATGAAAAACCACATGATAAAGGTTGAAAATCTGCTAGAAATGCTAATACTGCACTATTCTCTCTCTTCTCTGTTTTCTTCACAGAAAAGGAAAGGAAGTCCTGTGTGAGTCAGAAAACCTAAAAGGGTCAGGGAATATGACAGCCTGCTACTCCCACCCAGCTATGTGTGATTTAACGTGCCAAACAGAACTGAATCGCCATGGAAATGTAAATTTAAAACACCATGAAGCACAGAGGTTTTCAATGCCGCTCTGGGAAGTGTGCCTCCAAAAAAATGACAAGTACAAGCCCTTCCTCCCCTAAATCTCAGGGTGGGTTTCTAAATGCTTTTTTCCTGGAAGACAGGGGACAACGATACCTTCAAAGTTCTTTGCAAAGCTGTGACATCTGGTGGCCTTTATTTCCTTTGCTGAAAAAGTCTGTTACACTGCTGCATTTGGTGATTAGCTCAACATGGCATTAACCAACTTCACAGTTTCCATATTCTTAGGGAAAGCCTTTCTCTTATGTATCGTTTTGTACACAAAAAGCAGAGGTTAAGTATTTTGAGTATGTGCAGCATCGACGCTGAAAAAGTAAATTCACTGAAGAACCCACTGTACAGCTTTTACTGTCCAACCATCTTCAGAAAAATGTGGCTTGTTTGTATTTTGACAGGGAGCTGCAGGCTGCCTCTCCTTACAGCATTGTTACTATGGGAAAAATTATGTAGAAGTATCATTGGCCTTAACCAGAGGTATTAAGTGTCTTTCTCTGGAGTCCTAGGAAGTCAAGGGGCTGACACTGGCACATCAAATGAATGACAAACCCAGTGGCTTGTTACTCAGCACAATTCTTTCCCATTCCTCCTCTCACCACCTTTAACTTTTTTTATTTCACATATAAGGATAAAAGCAGATATATGGATAAACCTGTGAAGAAACCACTTCAAATGTTTAGTCAATTGTAGACTGTACGATTCCATACTCTACCTGCAAGGAACTGCTCATATTCAATGACAGGGATGTTCCTGTTGAGGCTTGGGATACTGAAGAACTCAGACCAAGGGATCCGGACCTGAAGGATGTCGGGGCTCTGCCAGTGATAAAGACGTCCCCAGGGGGGCAGAACTAACACCCAGTTTTCACTTTTCAGCAAGGTCTTTAGAAGGGAAGCAATGCGAATGTAGACGTCTCTGCGAAGGTTGAACCCTTCAGGAGGATTTACATCATAAAGAAGGTATCTTGGGAGAACAAAGCAATATAATTACTTTGGGGAGTTTAAAACTTCTACGTGTCTTTTTTTTACCCCACAATCATCTAGCACAGCTCTATTGGGATGGAAACTGTTCCTCTTTCATGAGTCTATGGTACTTGGAAAGGGATGAAGTAGAAGAAAGCAGAGCAGTGCACACTGCAGGGGCTGGGGCAGCCACAAGGTTCTCCTCGTGGCACATTATCAAGGTGGCACATAGAATGGTTTGGTTTGGAAGGGACCTTAAAGATCATTGAGATCCAACCCCCCTGCCCTGGGCAGGGACACCTCCCACTAGACCAGGTTGCTCAAAGCCCAATCCAGCCTGACCGTGAAGACCTCCAGGAATGGGGCATCCTCAACTTCTCTGGGCAACCTGTTCCGGTGCCTCACCACTCTCACAGTAAAGAATTTCTTCCTAATAGCTAATCTAAATCTCCCCTCTTTCAGTTTAAAACTGTTACCCCTTGTCCTATCACTATATATAAGTCCTTATGAACAGTTCCTCCCCATTTCTCCCCTAAGCCCCCTTTAAGTACTGGAAGGCTGCTATAAGGTCTCCCCAGAGCCTTCCCTTCTCCAGGCTGAACAACCCCAACTCTCTCAGCCTGTCTTCATAGGAGAGCTGCTCCACCCCTCTGGTCATCTTTGTGGCCCTCCTCTGGATGTCCAGGTCCCTCTGGATGGCACCTTTTCCCTCCCGGTTGTGGACCACACCACAGTTTGGTGTCATCAGCAAACTTGCTGAGGGTGCACTAAATCCCATTGTCCATGTTGCCAACAAAGATAGTAAACAGCACTGGTACCGGTACCAATCCCTGAGGAACGCTACTTGTCACTGGCTTCCACTTGGACATCAAGCCATTGACTGCAAATCTCTGAGTGCGGACATATGACAAGCCTTTCCTGCAGTGGGGCAGGATGTGGGTGGCCAAGGAGTGAACCCCTCAGATGTTCTGCACTTCCTGAGGGTAACGTGGTATGTGGTGAGAATGATGAAACCACTGGCACATCACATGGGCTAATTCCTGTGAGCCGAATATGAGAGTGGGAGGACATGTTGAAGAAGGACAGGGGAAATGAGTGCACATCACCTGCCGCAGGACAGACCAGTGCGGGTCCCCCAGGCCACAGTCACAGCAGGAAAGCTGCCAGACAGCTGCAATGGCAGCATCTTCCAGAAATGACCCAAACAACACCAGCAAGTAAAGGAAGACCTTTACACGCCCACCAGCCGATGGCTCAGAGACACGGCAGGCTGCTGGTGCAGGGGACCCATTGTCTCCCCTCAGGACACCACGCAGAAAGCTGCGATGAGGGGAGGGTCCTGAGGGGTGACAAGGTCTGACCCTGGCAGGCAGGACTGGCCTGGAGCGAGCGGGCCCACGCTGGGCCTGGGGAATCGGGGTGGGCCTGCTGTCCAGGCGTAGCCCTGCCAGGCCCATGGCGGCTGGGGGGGGCGCCCCTCACCTGGTGCGCAGTGCGGCAGCGGCGGTGGGCAGCGAGGAGGCGGCGTGGCCGGCGCGGAGGGCGGCGGGCGGCGGCTGGGCAGCGGCAGGTGGCGGGAAGGCAAGCGCAGCCAGGCCCAGCAGCAGCAGGCGGCAGCCGAGGCCTTGCGCCACCATCCCCGCACTGTGCTGCGTCCGTGGCGGCCCCAGCAGCAGCCCAGCCCCTCGGTGCACGGGCGGGAAGCGGCAGCCACAGGGTCCCCGGCGTGGCGCCCTCAGAAGAGGCCTGCAGTCAGCGGCCGAAGGCTGGTGCCTGTGAGCCGGTTCAGCTCCTCCAGGATCTCCACCTCTTTCTGGTACATCTGTGGGAAGAGAGCACAGGGGAGATGTGACGGTGAGCACTGCTGGCACCGTGCTCCGCGGCTGGGCTAGCGGGGTCTCAGTGCCTGCCGACGCTGGCATCAACGCTAGCCAAAGGCCCGCAGAGCCGCCCACCCGGCCAGCCATACCCGCAGGTTCCCTGCTACAGGGGTGCGAGACAGGGAGACGCTTTCCACCCAGGTACGCCCTGACACAGGCTGGACACTGCACACCTCCCCCAGCTCCGGGGCACCGCCGTACCTGTTGCCAGTTGCTTTTTGTGTTGTGCTGGTAGCCAAGCAAATGGCACAACCCGTGGGCTGCTGTCACCTGCGTGAAGAGGCAAGAGGAAACGACACGTATTACAAACTTAACCCCAACGCGAGCAGCTGGGCTGCGCAGGCAGCCCTGGCACCGGCGCCACAACCCACCCCACACCAACTGGGGTGCAGGGGTGACAACCTCCAGCCCCCTACCAGACCATTGGCCATTTTGCCAGAACGCAGGGGGAGGGAGGGAAGAAGCCAGTACTCTGCACGTGAAACGACAAAGATCAGACAGTGTCCGAACTCACCAGTTAAATAAGTTTTAAATCACCCATTTAACCTTTCAGGGTAAGCTATGGGATCATCACCTCGTTTAGCCCGGCCGGGCTAGGAAAGCGGCAGCCATTACCGTGTCCGTGGGGGACACCCCACGGCTGCCCTTCCCGACGGCGTAGGGCCAGGGGGACGGCTGACCGCGGAGGGCCGGGCAGGCCCGCGGCGGAGCTCACCACCAGGACGCCGTCGAAGTCCTCCCCGGTGGCGCGGCATTGCTGGTGAATGTACTCCACCCCCAGGAAGATGTCCCCCAAGTTGTACTCGTCGCGGCAGCGCGGCCGCGGCAGCTCCCCTACCGCCACCTCGTGGAAGGGGAAGGAGAGGACGTCGGTGGGCTCTGGGCGCTGCCGGTACGCGCCGTTGAGACGCCGCATCAGCCCGTTGCCAGCGCAGACGAGCCCCACGTCGAAGCGGGAGGCGCCCAGGGCGGCCCGCAGGACGCACACAGCCCGGCGGAGCGGGGCCCGACGCACCGGCACAGCCTTCTGTGCGTTACGCAGCACCACGCTCATGACGATGGCGGCGGC
>KZ506722.1:78490-97684 GCA_002844005.1 Limosa lapponica baueri | reverse complement strand
CCAACCTGGGCAGCTTCCCGGGGCCGGGTGAGGCGCCGGGCGGCGGCGGCGGGGCCTTCGCGGCCCCCGAGTTCCGCTTCAAGGCGCCCGAGAGCGCCGCCGCCTTCAAACCGCTCAGCAGCGAGGCGGAGAAGGGCCCGGCCGCCTCCGCCGCCTTCACCTTCTCGCCGCCCTTCGGCTTCGCGCCCGACGCGGGCCCGGAGGCGGCGGGGCCCTTCTTCTCGCGTCCCGCCGCCGCCCTGAGCTGGCCGGAGGAGAAGGGCCCGCGGCCGCTCTTCGAGGAGCCGGGGGAGCCGGCGCCCAAGGGCCTGAAGCGGAAGGAGGAGCGGGAGCGCTCGCCGCGGCGGGCGGCAGCGGGCGGGCGGGCGGCGGTGGCGCCGCCGGAGAAGCGGGCGGTGCTGCTGAGCCGTCCCCGCGGCGGCGCCCTCTTCGGCCGCACGCTGCAGGAGGTGCTGCGCAGCCAGGGCCGCGGGCACCGCGACCGCGGAGACGCCGCCGAGGCCGAGCGGGGACCTGCCGAGGAGACGCCGCCGGCCGAGCCCCGGGAGTCCCCCCGGGAAGGTAGGCTGGGGCGGCGAAGCCCCCCGACGCCCCGCCGGCCCGGTGTCAGCCCGCTTTCTGAGGTGGCTGCCTTCCCGTCTTTACAGATGCCGCCCCTGCGGCCGCCGCCCGCCGGTCTCAGGGCAGCGAGGGCGCGGAGGGGCTGGGGGGCATGTCGCCTGGCGAGCTGACGGCCATCCAGTGCAAGAACGTGCCTGACTACCTGAACGACAGGACCGTGCTGGAGAAACACTTCGGTCAGTTCGTAAAGGTTCGACGGATCATGACCAGACGCAATAAAAAAATGGCTATTCTCCACTTTTTCGATCACGTGAGTGTCAGAAGCGGTTGGCACAAAAGCAGGCTTAAACCTGGGTGCTTGGGATGGGTCCGGCTCTAGTGAGGGCTGCACCCTTGTTTGGTGACACAGCACGTCCTTCCTCTAGGGGAAAGCTTTGTGTTGTGAGCATGTATTAGAGACAGGGATAGAAGTGTACTGAGCTGCACCTAAATGTGGTAGCTGCTGGAGCTTTGCCTGGCTTTAGCTGTCCTGATAGCGTCGAATTTAAACATGAAGGAGATCTTCCCTGGTTATTGTCTCCTGTCGCCCAGACCTGAACTACATACGCTGCTGCGTTCTTGCTTAGCCTTGGCACCAGCAAGGGCGAGGTGAGCTTGTGCCATCTTTGTGGGGTGACCTGCTTGCTGGAAATACTGCCGTTATGTCGGCGCTGAGATGCAGGAGGCAGTTTGGAGACTGCATGTTCTGATTCTGCTTTGTGTTTAAAAACACACCTCCTCTCTCAAGTGCTCTAAGCTGGCTATAGCAAAAAGCAACAATTTTTATCGAAACTAGGACAGTCCTGTTGGTTGTGTGTAGGTCTTAAGTGAGAGATTAAAATGCAGTAACCAGAATTTTATGTAAATTGGTAAACGTTTCTCTGGTAAAAACTGCACTGGGTGTTTTGGTGTTGTGATGCTAATAGGTTTTCGTACTCTGCTTTTGTTTTCTTTCAGGCCTCTGCAGCTCTTGCAAGAAAAAAAGCAAAATTACTGCACAAAGACATAGTAACATTTTGGCAAAAGAAGAAAACAAGTAAGTTTTTGTGTTTCCAGATACGACTAGTTCGTGATACATAAATGGCTTGGCATCTGCTCTGTTCTTGTTTCCTGATGTGCTGAGAGCAATACGAAGGTGGTCTCCACAGTAGGAATGTTCCAGCTCCAGAAGTATGGTGGTTCACTCTGACTTGATAATCAGACTGTGCTCTGTGCAGGACTTCTGGGAGCATTGAAGGTTATTCTTTACAGGAGCATAAAAATAGTTCTGTGTTCTGTATGGCATCCTGGCTAGCTCTGTCTGGCAAAGGCTAATAATGAATATGCAGAGGAGGGGGGAAAAGAACAGGATGAAGCATGTAATGGCTTCTAGAATAATTTCTCAGCCTTTAACAGCCTGTGACTGGGGAACCATGGGAGCCAGAAGGGGTGTATTAGCCCTTGGATAATTTTTCTCTTGTGAAGTTAGCCAGTTGCTTTTGTAAGCTGAATAAACTTCCAGCATCCACAGTACTGTCCTCTGGTATCGAGGAAATTCCAAGTCAGCAGCTGCAAATCACAGTTGGAGATTGCACTATTTCTTTCTTAAATTCCTGTTGTCTAAAGCATTTTGCTTCATCTGAGCCGAAATGCTGTTTCAGCTATACAGAAGAACTGAAGACAGTTGAAGTGACAGTGTAGGTTTACAAGAGAATTTAGAAACCATCTGTGGTCCTATCTAGCAGTAGGATGTTCTTTGGCGATGTAAGAAAACCTGGTTTCAAATGCCTCACTGCCTGCTTCAGAGCATGGGCTGGGATGTGGGCTTCCAGCTTTCAGGAAAGTGTCCTGAGAAGTTAAGGAGTACCCTGGAGTGAGCGTCTGGGTTGCTGAGATTGCTGTTCTGCGTATCTGTGTTTCCATTCATTTAGCTTTACGAATGCTGCTTGTGTATCTTCAAGATCCTAGCCTGGGGATACACTTCAGCTGTCAGCAAATGAATGCTTCGTTACAGCTTTGACCAACCACAAACTCGCCTTCCAGAAAATGAACAGTTGCAGAGTGGTCTTCCTGAGAATTAACATCTTGAAGCAGAAGCTATAGGGGTGCCTGTTCACCTTTGCCGTTTTATTGTGGTGTTAAGGCTATAGAAACGTGAATAGCAGTATTCTAAAATGACTAATCGGAGAGAATTTAAGAAATCAAACTGGTTGAAAACTTGTTCCTGCAAGGTGTAGATGAGGAGGCACGCCAACCTCAGTCTAAGCTTGGGTATGTGAAATAAATAAAGTGCTTTAGCAGGAGCACTGGGAATTCTGGTTTACGTAGATGAAATGGTTTTCATATCCTGTAGAGAGAGATGACTTGTAGATTATATCCCAAACCTGAGAGAACTTAAATTTGGATGATGATTAGACTTCATTTACTGACAATCTGCTGACAAATTAGAGTTATTGCAAAGGGATATTTTGTTGAAAAATACTTTTTATAGAACAGGGAAGCTGACTAGCAACTGGTAGACTTACTCAGTGCAGCTTCTAGTGCAAGTTGTTCTGGAAGTTTTGCATTCACGTACAAAACTGTGACACTTAGTTTTATCTTCTAATAGTATTTTTTTTTTAAACAAACTGCTCACCACCAGCCCCATGGTGAAAAAAGAGTTGTTGCTTAAATTATTTGGCAAGTACCTGGCTTTGTATTTTTATGTCACTTCAGGTCCAGCAAAAAGAGAATTTTCATCCAAGGAGAAGAAAGCAGGTGAAGATGAAGGAAGGCAAAGCAGTGAAGAGATAAACTATCAGCATTCCCCTCTTCGGAAGCCTTTAATGAGATCCTCTGCCAGCAGCGTCATGCCTGGTAAAAGGTATGTCTGCCTCTCTGGGAATCCATCAGGTTGGAAACAGGGTGCTTGGGGAAAAAGGATAATCGGTGTGTGCCAAATAGTCGTGTTCTTATCAGGGAGTGTGCTTCCCTCATCTCTTCTGGTGTGTGTGCGTTACAGGCTCACAGATCTCACACTTTGTTAGGAAGATACTTCTAACTGCTTATTCAGGCCTTTTACTTTGGTCTGCATATTTCTTTTGCATATGTTGTTTGTAACAAGGTGAGTAACAACACCTGCAATAGTGAGGCATTAACTTCCAGTGCCAGATTTAGCTCATAACCTTAATATGTTGATACACTTTGTTTATTTGATATGTTGCCTTGTGAACAAAATACTATTTCTAAACAGAGACATTGGCATCCTACAGAGCAGTGAACTGATTAAAGCCGGGGCATGCATTGGTTTATTATTGATAAAAAAATCTTCTATTTGTAGTTCTCCGGCAAAGAAGCCTGGTCTTCGAAAGTCACTGCAGTTTGAAGCAGATCTGTTTGATTCTGGTTCTGAAGGGCAGAGCTCAGAGGCCTTGGGGACTTCACTGTCGTCTCTTGGTAACCTGGTAGGATTAGTGGCTGAGACATCTGAAGAAAGATACCGTCTTTTGGACCAAAGGGACAAAATCATGCGACAAGGTTATTTCACAAATTAATGAGTGTAACACCTGCTTCTCTGCTGGAAAGAAATAAGTGTTTGGAGTTTGTTGCAAAGCTGTTAAAATATTATGGAAATGGCTTTAAAGAGAGAGTTTAACATGGACCAGTCTGTAAAATACTCTTCTATTGTGTATATATATATTTATTAATTTCTTGCAGAACATGCAAAAATGTGTTTTACTTATTACACATGCATATTTCTTGTGGAAAGTGAGTAGCAGACTGTTCATCTTCTGTGAAGGAGCCATGTTGGGAGATTTGCATCCCTGCAGGCTCTTTGAAGAAAGCTACTCAAAGCCTGTTTGTGTTTTCACTAAATTCAAACTGTTTCACAGCTGGTAATTATTTCAAGAAATGGCCCTTTGTTTCATAGTGTTGGGTTATCAACCCTTCCATCCTGTTTTTGCCATTTCAAAGCTCCCTCTACTTTTAATTTAAGATCTTAAGTTTAATATCGACAAACAGATTTCTTGTCTACTTGACATGGAATTGTGAAATGCCAGTGCTTAGTTAGGACACAAAACATTGGGTATCTTTTAGAGCCTTCAATCTTTTCAGCAAAACTCTCAATATCTAGGTAGGACGGTAGGAGAAACTTCCCCAAAAGGAGTGGAGCAACCCTGGGACAGGTCCCAGAGTGGGGGAACGCCATTCTTGTGCATTTCTGACCACACCAAGGTGTGGGTACAGCCTTTCTCTGAGTAGATGTAGTATAGGAATCTCTAGAAACCTTTTCCCGCCAGCTTTTTTTGTGAACTGTTGACCTAGCAATGTACTTGTTGACATCCATCCATTGACCAATGTGCAGACCTCAGCTGAGGCATCTGGCATGCTTAGGGCTGTGTTGGCATATCAGGGTAATAGCTTGTTATGAAAACAAAACCCAGAGATGCCATAGTGATTGATCAATTTCATTTATTTTTCTTTAGCTCGAATAAAAAGGACTGATCTTGGCAAAGCAAAAACTGTTGTTGGCACTTGCCCAGACATGTGTCCTGAAAAGGAGCGCTACATGAGGGAGACGAGAAACCAGCTCAGTATCTTTGAATTGCTTCTAGGATCTGACAAGGTATGAGCCCTCTGTATGCAGGAGTTTGCTGTTCCCAGGACATGTTTGCTTACTGCTTATGTAAAGTTGTCAGTGTTGTTTAGTTGATTACAGGATTAATTCTGGTGGAAAAATTCTGGGGGCCATTTCATTAATGTCTTTCAATTCCCTATTGTAAAACAAGAAGGCTAGATAATTGCTTTTTCACTCTTAAATCATGTCTTCTATTTAGCTACAGACAGGATTTTAGAACTATAGTTCTAAAACTATAGGGCAGCAGTATAGTGTATCTGGTGTGTGTGTGTATATATATATTGCTATATATATATCTAGTAGTATATACATTGTCTTGAAGGTTATGAGTTTGAGACTAGGTCAACACTTAGAATCCTATCATAAAAGAAAATAAAATATATTTACTATTGTAAATGGATGTGGGCTGTTAGTGTGAACAGTGGAGAAACTCCTTTAATAGTCTGCCACTTGCTAAAGTAAAGGCGTGGATGGGATGAAATCCTCCATATTCCTGAAAAGTTGAGCATGCTCCTTAGACTTTGATTCTTTTCTCCACACCTTACAGGTAGATCATGCAGCAGCGATCAAGGAATATAGCAGGTCTTCAGCAGATCAGGAGGAGCCTTTACCCCATGAACTAAGACCCTCTGAGGTGTTGAGCATGACCATGGACTATTTAGTGACAAACATTATGGATCAAGGAGAAGGAAACTACCGAGAATGGTATGACTTTGTCTGGAACAGAACTCGTGGAATAAGAAAGGTAAGCATTGGCGGAGGAAATGTTTGATGATAGAAAGCAAAAGATCACATAATGCTGTAAAAAGTGAAGCAAAAAGCAGTAGTTATTCAAATGTTTTGAATTGCAAAGTGGCTCAAGCTACAGTTGAAATGAATTTTCCAAAGGTAGTGCCAGATGAATATGTTCTTCAATTGTAGTTTAAAAATACCTGCAATGCTTTCTTTATCATTCTGGCTAGGATATAACCCAGCAACATCTCTGCAACCCGCTGATGGTGTCTCTGATTGAGAAGTGCACTCGCTTTCACATCCATTGTGCTCATCACTTGTGTGAAGAGCCCATGTCCTCCTTTGATGCCAAAATCAACAATGAGAACATGACTAAATGCCTGCAGAGCTTGAAGGAGATGTATCAGGATTTGGCTAACAAGGGGATTTACTGCAAGAGTGAAGCAGAGTTCAGAGGTTACAATGTCTTGCTGAATCTCAACAAGGGTGATATTCTCAGGTGGGAACAACAGATATTGCTTGTTTTCTCTCTTTGCTTCTGGGAAAAACTGAGATGAGGATTAAGTCCAGACAAATTGTAATGCAAGTGAAGAGCTTAGTTGCAAATATTTTTAGCCAAAGACAGTGTACTGTAGTAATGTTTTATTTGAATTTATCAATAGGTCATTTTAAAAAAGCTTTGTTTTATCTCCTTGAGTAACTCTGCAGGTAGTAAAAGAAACAACCAACCAACCAAAAAGGAAGTTACATCTTTGCTGTTCTCAATCAAGGAAAATTTTTTTTCTCTTCACGGAATGGTATCCAAGCTTCACTGCTCTATCTGCAGTAGGATCAAGCAGAAATCGTTTTGTGGGCAGAGTCATACTTAGGTTTTCTAGTCATTCTTTTAACTGCCTTCCTCCCTAGGCATTGGAGTGATGTACTTCAGTAATAACATGCTAATTATGCAAGTGTCTTTAGAAGGTTAATAACTGGTAAATAATGCAGCAAATTCAATTCACAGCTGTTTGGTTTGGACAGGAGTTGCGTGTCTTGCTTAAAGCTCCTAATTTTAATTGTTTGTTACAGGTTGATACTGAATTGTGATTTCTAATATTAAAACAAAAGGCTCGTCTCTGTCTTTTGTCTCCACAGAGAAGTACAGCAGTTTCATCCAGAGGTTAGAAACTCCCCTGAAGTGAGATTTGCAGTTCAAGCTTTTGCTGCGTTAAACAGCAACAACTTCGTGAGGTTTTTCAAGTTAGTGCAAGCAGCTTCCTATCTGAATGCCTGTCTCTTACATTGTTATTTCAACCAGGTGAGAAAAATGCAGCTGGGTGTTTTTAAAATGTTAATCAGTAAAACAGTCTGGGACTTTTGGGAGGAAATCTTAGCAGAAAATTTGGTAGATATTTAGCCTTAAAAATAATTTTATTCTTTTTCAGAAGCATTTAAAATTTATTAAGAGTTTTCTGCCATGATACAAAAGGCAAATACTAAAATGCTCTTATCATTTTTTTTTCCCATAACTGTGTACAAATGCGTATTATTTCCCCTGAAAATAATTGGGAAGGAGAGAAGCAGTCATGAGACTTTTGCAAAGGAAATATCAACTTGGACTTTCAGAAGCCCTTGCAAGCTTTTTCTCCTGCGTAAAAATCACAAAGGGACATGCTCAAAATGAGCGGCATCGAAGAGTAGCAGAAACTAGAAAGCAAGTGCATAGAACTTAGAAAGAAAGTTAAAACTGAAGAGTTGTTTCTGGATATTTGATGACAAAGTACTGATTTCTTTTAAACATGATTTTCATGTGGTGATGAGGCACTGGAACAGGTTGCCCAGAGAAGCTGTGGCTGCCCCATCCCCGGAGGTGTTCAAGGCCAGGCTGGATGGGGCTTTGAGCAACCTGGTGTGGTGGGAGGTGTCCCTGCCCAGGGCGGGGGGATTGAAACTAGATGATCTTTAGGGTCCCTTCCAACTCTAACCATTCTATGATTCATGTTTATAGTATATTTTGAGGTCTTTAATTTAGTACTTACATGGCTTTTTCTTTCCCTCCCTCCCCAGATACGTAAAGATGCTCTGAAATCTCTAAATATTGCTTACACTGTGAGCACCCAAAGATGTACAGCGTTTCCCTTGGATCACCTGGTCCGCATGCTACTGTTCAAAGATTGTGAGGAAGCAACCGATTTTATAAGTTATTATGGCTTGAGTGTATCTGATGGGTAAGTGTAAGGAAAAGGGTGTCTGTGCCTTAAGATGCCTAGTGGGGTTAGACCAATGTTAGGCAAAGTGCTAATGTGGATCAGCTGCTCTTGCAGTCTGCAACTGGAAAAAGAAAAGAACAGATGAAGGGTAAGGGCTGCACTCTGTAAGCGAAGCGCTAAGGTAGTGATGGGTGCAAATTTTAATAATATATTCTATTTTTATTGGTGTGATTTTGATAGGTTCTTTATTTTGTATCTTTCCTTAAAGAAATGGGGCTTGTATCCATGTAACTACCATGGCTTCCCACAATAGCTTTTTTTGCACCTATACTTCTTATTTTACTTGGTTCGATAAGGTGACAACGGATTTTAAGGATACGAAGTTCCTTCAGCCTTCTGGAAGGTGGTGAGAAACACGAGAAACATTTCCCCTGAAAAGAGAGACTGCATATTGAGCTCAGTCTCCATTGGACTCCGGGGACTTCTTCGCTAGAAAGGATGTTGTGGAAAACCCAGGGGAAAAAAAATTGTTTTAGCTTCTTATCTTGCAGTTGAATTGTAGTAAATTGCAGCTCTGTAGGAAATAAGGATACAGTTCTGCTTCTCAGGAAACTGACATTGTGGTGATGCGGGTAGGGCGGGATGAAGTTGAATAGTGCAAACCAGCGTTTAGAGGATACTGGAGGCCAACGGTTTTTCAAATAAGAGAGTCTGCCGTGGAAATACATACACTGTAGGGTGTGTTCATACACGCTTGCGATCTCAAGAGACTGGAGAAGGCAAAAAACCTTGAGCATGCCAGTTAGTGTTCTATTTCCTGTTAACATTCTGTTTAGAAATAATAAATTAGTCAGACTACAGGTGCCAAGACTGGAAGAAGAACGCAGCTTTTAAAACTACTTCTGTAAATAGCCCTGGCGTTTGTCACATGGGATGTGAGTCTAGGTAAAATGTGCATGGATAATATACAAAGTGGATAAAGGTTAAAAGGAGAAAGAGACAGAATAGTCCATGAGGGTTCCCAGAAGTGTTAGTGCAGCTTGTTCTCTGTCCTGGGAGGGAATAGCTATGAGAACAGTGCACTCTGCCTTCCCCGCTCTGGTTCCAGCCAAAGATCAAGAACCAGGCTACAGGAAGCAATCCTGAGTGCCCAGTGCCTGTCTCACTTTGCCCCACTAAGCTGTCCAACTGAGAACCTGTAGGTTACTGGAGCTTTGAGGATGTACTCCTGTTTTTTATTTTTCCCCAGTGCTTACGTGGAGCTGAATCGCTCAGCTTTCTTGGAGCCAGACGGATTACCTAAACCACGTAAATCGGTGTTTGTCAGCCAGAAGCTGACTGTCTCAGTTGGGGAAGTTGTAAATGGTGGGCCGTTGCCCGCGGTGCCTCACCACGTGCCTGTGTCCAGCTTCAACGGACAGAACAAGTATACTGGTGGAAGCACCTCTATGGATCAAGCTAGTAGTAGCCAAAAATCCAGCATGGAAGCAACAGGTAAGAGCAAACATGTTCAGGAACATACTACTGGGTAACCTCTATGAGTAGAAACTGTTCTTGGCTCATACAGGTTGAAGTTGCGTGGAAATTTGGATGTAGTGAAAGCATGTTTTGATTTAAAAGTATGTATGCATCTGTAAAAGCTAAGAAGCAACTTTATTAATATATTTCCCAATACAGGAAATACACTATGGAAAATGAGTGCAATCTTGCCAACATAGGTCAAATAACTAAATGTTTGGCTACTTCAGACAGCCAGCTTCCATTTTCAGTTGCGGATTTTGTATTGCAACTTTTTTTTTCCCCAGAGTGTGTTTAATCATGTTGTTTTTCAAGTTAGCTGAACGTATGCTTTTTTGTACTTGTTCAAAGTACAGATATTTTGCATTTACTGGAGAGAGGTGTGTAGGTGCTAGCTGTACTTGACTTAAAACAGTTGTTTTATTGGAAATGTATCTACTTGGTAGTGGAGGTAATGTGCAATGATATTTTTGAATCTTTTGTGTAAAATACTCATTCATTAGTTTCTATGATATATTTTTAACTTTAAGGCAGCAGGCTGCAGTTACGGACTTGTTTTATGACCTGATGAGATTTATCAGACAAATCAGCTTTTGAAGACAAGAATAGTTTTGCATCTATTTGTGACTGACCTGATTTCCTTAATTTTTCTCTTCTCCTCTCCCAAGAAGGAAGAGTGGAAAGCAAAGGTGTAGATTTAGATGCTGCAGGAGTAAGAGTCCAACCCTCGGCTCATCTTCTGCCCTCACTGGTACCTCGTCAGCTTGTGGCAGTGCTGCCTCCTGCACAGGCAATCTCCCAACCTACTGGACAACTTGAGCCTCTCTCTTCAAAGCCTCAGCCTGTCTACACAGACACAGTAAGGAAATTTAAATTCATCATGAAGTATTTGGGAAAGATCTGTGAAACGTAATAAAAGGTAACTGAGTTCTTAGGATGTTCTAGTTTTCCAGAATCTGCATGTATTATGTGGAGTCAAAAGGAGACACTCCCTGCTTCAGTGCTTTGGATACTTTGAGAAGTTATTTCCTTGGACTATTCTGAAAAGAGAAAGCCTTAAGTGATTTCAGATGCAAGTCTGAAAGTCAGTGCTTGCTCTGCCTCCTTCATAGGATAAACAGTCCTGTCTATTTAGTGTTTATTTGAGAAACCTCTGAGGATAGACTAAGAAAGCAATAGTAGAAAGTTACTGTCTTTCACGTAGTAGGTAAATTTTGCTTTAGTGAATAGTATTGAACTGTTTCTTAATGGCTCGTACTTCAGACGAGACACAACAAAGTTTCTTCTTGTGCGTACGTGACTGTTAATGTTGAGTCTTGAATATGTACCCTGTGTATCTGTGCTGTTCCCCTTTTTCTCCCTCCCGCACATATTTAGATATGCACTGATGCTGAAGCCATCTGGAAGTGTCTCATTGCTTTGTAGAGTACAGCTGCCATATTATACCTAAATGTGGCTATATTTCAGTGAAGATTAGGCCTGGCCATTTGGAGTTAAATGAGTTAGAACGAGAGAAACTAAACTAAGAAAATAGGAATCCCTCTCAAAATTCACTTTTCTTGGCTATTACTTCTGAACTTGACTTGCCAAAATTTAATAATGGGCAGCTGCTTTTGTTTCTGGGGTGTTATTAGTCTTTTAGGTAGTCTAAATTAATTTCCAGACTCTTGTATTTGATTAAGTTAGCTTAGTTTGTAAGTAGAAATACAGATGATGTTGCCAATCACAGTCAGTTAAACAAGACTGAAAAGCCTCACTCCCAATCCACACGTGTGGCCAGGCCACCCTGAGCAGGACTGTGTCTTGCTTCAGCTGCTTCCTCTGCTGTGTTGTAGGACATCGCTGAAGTGGTGGACGGGCTTGTGCACGACGTCCTGAAAGGAGAGTGCAGCGAAGTCAGCAGAGCAGGAGTGGCTTATGTGACTGCCGCCATCTGGTAAAGAGCATTTATTGCTGATACTCCTGGAGTCTGTTGTCAAAGCTGCAATTTGCCATAGCAGCACCATGTCTGGGTGCCTCTGCGAGGCCGGGTCTGTAGTGGAGATAGTATCACTGATACAGCTGAGCTGAAAAGCAGACCCTTCTTCAGACGCCTGCCACCTCTCCATTGCACACCAGCTAGCCTAATGGAAGGCGAACTGCAAACCTCTGTAAACCTTGCCTTGCATGACACTCAACGCTGCTGCCCCGAGAAATGTGTGTTGTGGAAGGGAAAGGTGCCTGAAGAGGGGCAAGAGGAGTAAGTCCAGATCTGGCTACTTCTCTGCTTCAAGTAACACTTCCTCTCCGAGGCAGTTGGTAGAGTCGTAGATGTGGGTTTGTGACCAAAACAGTGTTAATGCGCCAATGTTTTGGTTATTGCTGAGCAGCACAGGGTCAGGGTCTTCCTTGTTTCCTGCTCTGTGTCCCTGTGGATAGGCTGGGGGTGTGCCAGAGGCTGGGAGGGGACGCAGCCAGGACAGCTGACCCGCACTGGCCAAAGTCTATACCGTGTGATGTCATGGTCAGCAATAAAACTGGGTTAGAGGATGAAGGAGGGTAGGGTTTTCTGGCTTCCAGGGTGGCCATCAATTGGGGACTGACGGGGTATTGGTCTGCCTGTGGGAGCTGGTGGCTGACTGCCTTTGCTTTGCTTGGTAGGGGTATGGGTTTTTTTTTTTTTCTTTCACCAGTGTCTTTCTCTCCATCCATGAGTTTTCTTGCTTTTGTTCTTCCTATTTTCTCTACTGTCCTTGTGCAGGGAGGGGACTGAACCAGTAGCAGTGGGGGTGCTTGGCTGGTGGCTGGAGTCATCCCACCACAATGGAGCAAAGGTGTGCTTGAGAAAAGCACAGGCATAAGGCTTTGAATGAAAACTTTCTGGCTTTGAAAAGAGAATTGCTGTTTCCGCACAGCACCTCGGAGGCCGCCGTGGAGGAACTCGTGACTGAAGTGATGGGGGAGATCCTCAGACAAGTGGCTGGAGGCGTGCTTAGCGCGGAAAGGGAGCGTGTCAAAGAGGAAAGGCGCAGAGTAGAGGAGGAGAGGTGAGTCACTGCTTTTGCTGTGGGGCAGGGTGGGCTGTATACACCCTTAGGCAACGTAAGGACAGCTGGTACCAACCTGAGTCCTTGCATGTCTGCTCAGGCCCTGTGTCTTCCTGTCACGCTGACAGCAGTCAGTTTGTCTCACCTTGAACTGCCCTGGGATCATGCAGACAAGCTGTTGCTTCTGCATTCTCAGGTGATATGCTAGTTACATTTTGGTGACCTCACAGAGCCACTATGAAAATGGTGGGGGGGCAGTTTTGGGAACTTTTGTTTGCTCAGAGCTTCCAGAGAGGAAGGTATATCCCAGTCCTGCTGTATGCAGGAGCTTTACCTCCTGAGTGAGCTACTTGTCTGTAGATTACTGGGGGTAAGAATAAAAACTAAGCCTATCTTTATCTGTATTTTTGAGGGAAACCTGGCTCCACACAAGGCTCTTTGTCTTTAGAGAGAGAAACCAGCTAGTGGGAACTTAATTTTAAGCAAATTAATTCTCTATCACTGCATGTAGTGCTTGTGTAACTAAGTGGCAGGTTTGTCACTGTAAATCTTCTCAGTTGTGTAAATCTTGCCAGTTGTGTAAATCTCATCTCTGTCCTTCCAGGCAAAAGCAAGAAAGAGAACAGTTAATAAAGCAGTTGAGCCAGCTGGTGGGTATGGAGTTAATGGAAGAAGTAATAAAGGACAGTGTTCAAGAAGCTTCAGCCAATGAGTTAAAGTATGTACACGTACTGTATGCTGTACTTTGCTGTAGGATGCTTTTCTAAGGGTCCGCCACTCCCTAACAAATTCTTACCTCTTGCTTGGCCTTCTCCAAGTTCATTTTCAAAGAGCTACTCTAAAGAGACAGTAAGCGTACTTAATTGTACAGCAGGCTGCCAATTGCAGCCACACTGTGTCAGCCAGCAAGCAGTCCTCCAGGGTGGAGGGAATAGAGGCTTTGTCTGGGACAAGGCTGCTCTGTGTGCTTATTTTTGTTCTGACTCCCTTACCGATCAGCTGTGGGCTCTCTTATAGATCCTTCTTTGGAAACCCATGATTAGGGTAAAACTTTGACTTCTGATTGATAACAGGCCTTATTTAGAAGGGTCATAGAGTAGAAGTGTGGAAAATCCCTCCCCTTTGCTAAATGTGATGTTCTTCCCCCTTTGCACCTCAGCTAATTGTGTTTGCATTTGCTGCAGTCTCCACCTCACTAGACATCTTGGTTTATTTCATTTTGAACTAGATGTGCCTTAGAAAGAGACCGGCAGGCCCGTATTGCCCGGTGTTCAAAAGTTGTCTCTGGTCATGTCATGGACCTCTTTCTGGAGGATGAGATTTTCCAGATTGCTAAGGAAACCCTTCAGGAGCTCCAGTGTTTCTGCAAATACTTGCAACGGTGAGTTGCCACCCTGTGACACAAGTGCTTTTCTTTGGAGTGTTGGCATGGAGTGGTTAATAGAGTTTGAACTACAGCTGTCTGGTTGCGTTCTTTTTGCTGTTGTCTTATTATCAGCCTCTAATGAGTTACTCAGCTATATGTGGGGAGGGGAGCACACCTCATTAGAGTCAGGTAATGACCTTGGCAGGAGATTTCAGCTTCATTCTACCTGAAAACTTGTAGTAGTAATTTCTCCTTTTATTCTTTCTGTTGGATGTTTTTCTGGAGATGTGCGACGTGTGCAGATGGCTGTTGTGATGCTCCAAGTCAGAGGTTCGTTTCTCTCTGTGCTGTGCTGCCCCAGTGCAGTCAGGGTGAGGTGCGTTTCAGGTGGCATTTCTCACTCCTGAAGAGAAAGCAGCTGTGGAGCACCTTCCCTTGCAGAGTTCTTTCTCTCCTAAAACTGAGTTCATGTGTCTATTCAGGGCATGTGTAAATCACCTTCAGTGTGATAGGGAAGGCTAAGAAGGAGCCTAAAGATATGTGAAACAAATGTACGTGCAGCAGCCAAGGAAACTGGATGGTGCAGGAATGCTTTTTTATAAGCCCTTAAATACCCGAGGAAACGCAATAAAATATTTCAGTTCATGAATTTTTGTGTTATAAAACCGTTGAGTGGTACACGTTTTGAATCCTTTGGTCGTAGGAAAATAGATTAGCACCTAAGGATAAAGGCTTCATTACATGTTTTTTCCTTGCTGGTGAATTTGCCTTTTTAAATGTTCCTTAAAAATAGAACAAGAAAAAAAGAGACATATCTTTCTTACTGCAATAGATATTGCAAAAGTATTTTCAGCAAGCGCTTGAGATATCAGAGGAGCTTTATAATGGATCACTGTAAAATGCTCCATGTGCTACGAATAAACATGCTGAAAACTGGGAAGGAAAACTGTGCTTGAACTTTTACCTGGGGAGCACAGCTAGGACAGCTGAGGAAGGGGTGAGATGGAAGAGCAGCAATCAGGCTTCCTTCCTGTGATCTCTCTGGCCACTGAGAGCAAGTGCAGCTTGCTGAGCAGAAGGTTGCTCCCTGTTGTCTGCACTGGTCTTTTGAATGGGGCACAAGGCTGCCTCTTTCAGACGCTGTGCACAGCTGGCAGGTCTCGTCCTGTGCATCCTCTGAGCTTGAACTTTGCGGCTGTGTGCAGAACAGCCTGAGCCTGCTGCAGCACCCACATGCACCGTCTGACGCTTGCCCTGAGCAGACTGACTTGTGAAGTGTTTGAGAACCCGATGTAGTCTGCAGAGCTAAGATGAGGAAACCTGTTTGGTCTGCGGAAGAGTTTATTAATGTGACCAATTTCTCTATTCTCTTCCAAAGGTGGAGGGAGGCAGTGGCAGCTCGAACAAAGTTGAAACGTCAAATGAGGGCGTTTCCAGCTGCTCCCAGTTGTGCAGATCCAAAAACCAAACTGAAGGCACTGTCCCCCAGTGCTGAGTGGCCTGTAGCCATGGAGAACTTGTGCAAGAGAATTGTAAACCTGGGGAATGGAGGAAAGCTGGGGATCTCTTGCACAAGGTAAGGATACTTACAGTGACAGCAGTTGGCAGTCTGTTTGCTTTTTGGAAGGTAAGTTACAAAATAGCCCTCTTTGAACCTTCAGTGTGAACATTAATGGTTTTGCAAAAGTGCTTGTTCTCAAATACTGCCAAAAAGACCCTCTCTGCACAAATGCCATGACAAAGACTGCAAACCTAAAGAAGCCCTTCTTCTATTAATGGCAACTTTCAAAATTGCCTGCAGTACTTTTCAGGTCTTAGTGAGTGTTTCTTAAATTTGGTTTAAGTACCTGTTTTACACCAAAAATTACAACCAAGAATCTTTTGTTTCCAGATTGAATTGGCTGAGAAACAAGACAGTGCATGAAATTAAAGTTCAACACTTCTACCAGCAATTGTTAAGGTACATTGGCATTTAGTCTGTGTTTTCTTTCTAAGAAAATTGTAGCAGAAATGCCTGAGATCTCAAAAACATCCTCTAGTGTCTACTTGCAGCCTTGCTTCTGGGAGTATTTTCCAGATAAGGGAAACTGGAAGATAAATTCATGAAAGTGTTAAGCCATCTGATCCTATTGCTGTGGGTGTAACTTTAAGGATCTGGTGGATATTGCAGGGCTTTTTGTACCTGGGTGGGATGATATCTGGGATGGGATGTAGGGGAGAGGAGTAAGTGAGCTGTTACCAGCCTGGATTGTGGCACAAAGGGTTTGATCTAGATGTTTGAAGTGCAGCAGGAGGTCTACCTTCTTACGGCTTGTCACGCGCTCTAGTGGCCTGTGTGTTTCTTGGAGCAGGGTATTGAAGCAGTGTGAAAGTGAAGCAATACACGTATGGTCCCACAGTCCCCAAAGTAAGGCTCATGTGACAGGTTTAGCAGCTGCAGTTCTTGAAGACATCTGGTCTGTGGTGAAATAGATGGGCAACAGATCTAAAGAACTAGCTCTAACTTTGGACAGTTTGAACCGAACAGTAGCTACTTACAGTATTGTAACTAGTTCAAAGCAAGAAAAACAATCCCCAGGTGGGAGTGAGCACTAGGGGTGTCTTTTCACCAGTTTTTGTGTCTCTTTAAGTGATTTAGCTTGGACTCCCCTGGATCTTGTCTCATTAATCACTGAACATATTCCAGTTCAACAAGAACAGTTTTTTTGGAAGGTGCTATTGGTTTTGCCAAATGATGATGAATGTGCAGAGGATGATCCCAACAGGTAAGTAACAGAATTAATTGCTGGGTCCCTTTCTCAAACGGGGCAATCAAGTAGTAGTATACAGTCCTTGATGTATTTTGTTCACTGTACCTGTCAAATTTCCAGTTTTGTTTTCTGCTGACATTGTTCATTGAATTCCTTTTGCTCATAGTGAAAACAGAAAACCTTGAGATATGTAGCAGTGTGGATAATTTCAAGACATTTAATAGCTATTTAACAAAATTCAAGCAGTATGAAGGTTGGGGTTATGATAGACTGTGCTGTCTTAGAGATGTTGGTGCTAAAACCCTAAAATGCCATTTTTTTTTAAAACAAAAGCCCCAGAAGCCTGCGCTTTTGTGTTTGATAGGGTACTGATGGATTGGTTGAAAGCCAAATTTATGGGAGACAGAAGCTGGAAGAAAAATGCTTCACATACAGAAGGCAGAATTCAAACACTGACATTATTTAATTCTCCTGGCATGCAAGGGGGCAGAAGCATTAAAGTCAGTGTGTGTGTAAAGGTAAGTGAGAATAATTTCATGATAACTAACGAACTATAAAAGCAGGGTGTGCTCTTTTCCAGTGGATGTTGTGTGGAGGCTTTTCACACTGTGTCCCGTCAGATGGAGGGAGATGATACTGGGAGGGATGGGGGGGTTGAAAAGGTCTGAAGGAAGATGGATTTTTTTCTCCCCTTGTTTCCAGTCAATTGAGTAAATACCTGCCTATATACAGCACAATATTTAGAACCTCAGTTGTCTCAACTCCTGGTACAGAATCAGGTGCTGAAGTGCACTGTTGTGCTCACCTGCATCTATTGGACACATCCAAGTTTGCCTGTCTTAAGAGCTTGTTGTCTTAGGATTTGTAGACCTCATGGTAACAAATGTCAAAGTTGAATGCTAATGATAGTAAACTGCAGATTTCGGTATGAAAATAGCTTTGTTTAGCTACATTACTGTTACTGTCTTTGTTAATTGTATAGGTGGCACATGGTGCACTCTCTGACTCTGATCTTGATACAGCTGAGATGCAAAAAGACTTACTTGGAACCAGTGGTCTCATTCTTCTCCTGCCTCCTCGAGTTAGGAGTGAAGATGTTGCAGAAGATGATGTTTATTGGCTTTCAGCTTTGCTGCAGTTGAAACAGTTGCTTCAGGCCAAACCCTTCCACCCCATAGTTCCCCTGGTGGTTCTTGTCCCCAGTCAAGAAGAGGAGGCCACAGAGAAAGAAGTAGAAGAGGGTGTGTAATTATTTCTGTACCTTGAAAAACCAATGTGAATGGTTAGGGCAGTCCCAAGTAGAACCATTGTGGCTAGTGCAGTTTCTCAAATATATTGTCTAGTAGAGAGAGACTCTGAAGTACAGTACTTCTCAAAGATTTGCTACAAATCCTGAGGCCTTAGGAACTGATCAATATGAAAAGAGATGAACTTTCTTTTGACTTTCAGTTTTCCTTTGTGCACTGTATTTGATCCTGAGAGTCTGTGGGCGAGGATGGAGTGATGCTGTGAATGTATGCAGAGAATATGGTCAGAGTAGGAGATACACATTTGTTCTTTCTCTGTGTATATGGCAGGTGTTCTTATTTTTAAGGTTTGATGCTGCAAGACTTGATTTCGGCCCAGCTTATTTCAGACTACACCATTGTTGAGCTCCCAGGTTCTATCAATGACTTACAAGGCACCAGAAGGGTAAGAACAGCAGCTCACATAAAGAGATACTTGACTGATTTATCATTTACCTCGCAATTACTAACGCTTTATAAGGAAAGATTATGTTCTCAGTAGCTTAAACAGCAACGGAATCTTGTGTAATGGGATATTTTTTCCATTGAAGTTTCTGTAACATAGTTTTTGTTCAAAAAAAGCTCTCTTACCATTTTTTTTACACACCTGACTTTGCTGGAGTCGGGTGCTTGCTTGTTAATAGCAATTCCTGCATCAGCCAGAACTGTTCTGCAATGAAATATTTGTGCTACTTTTCCTATTTGTGACTGTTCTGTTTTATCTGGGTAGAGATCAGTGGCATTTGCTACATAAAAGATAGTTTCATCTGTGTGATACTGCAAACTAAATACCAAAATAAGTGGATTACATAAATCCATTCTCGTCTCTCCCATCTGCGTGGACTAGCAGGGGTGTAGTTGCTGCCTGTCAGACGAGTGGTGGGTAAGCCTTTGTACCCCTAAGCTCCCGGTCCTAAAATGCAAAGGACCCTTTGTAGCTCTTCTGTCTGCTGTGAGATCACCCAGTATTATTCCATCTTGATGGATAGGACTGAGGGTCAGACAGCAGCTCGGACCATGCAGCTGTTTGCTTACTTCCCGCCACCCCCCAGTAGGGTTGGAGAAGAGGGTTGAGATAAAAATAGTTTAACAGAACAGTAACGGAAGAGAAAATAATAATAATAGTAAAA
>KZ506722.1:48706-63287 GCA_002844005.1 Limosa lapponica baueri | reverse complement strand
CTGCCAGCTGCGGGACTGGCAGAGCCCCCCAAGCTCCCTAGAAGAGCTCTGGGACTGGCTGTGGGCATGGCTGGCCTGGGGATGCTTCCTGGCACCTGCAGACTGTGAGGAGATGCCCCCTCCCCTGCCTCGCCAACCAGCCAGACAGTGGAGCTGACACCCAGCGCAGCCTCCATCCCTGCCCCAGCTCCCTCTGCCCTGCCAGCACAAGTACAAGGGGGAGCACTGAGTTCCCCACACCACAGAGCTGCTGCTGCTGGGGGGTTGGGTACCTCCCCAGTGGAGGTCCACCCTTGGCAGCTGGCACGGCTGGAGAGTGCTGCAGAGCTGTGTTTCATCCTTGGCCTTTTAGCCTCCCTGCTGGGTGGCAATGGCTGAGCATGGTTTGGTCCTCTACCAAGGTTCTCTTCCCAGTGCTGGTGTCAGGCCAGGCCAGGAGGAGGTAAAGGGAGCTGGATGAGAACTGGGTGTCACCAGCACCTGCTGCACTGGGGAGCTGCTCCTGGCTGCTCTCTCCCTCAGTGTGTCTCATGCACCTCTCAAAAAACTGGAGAATTTGGGGGTGCCTGAGCCCTCAGAGGTTACCCTAAGATTGTTTGGGTTGGCCTTGGGCAATCATGGGTGAGCCAGGCAGGTAGGTGACGCCGTGGGGACCCTCAGGATGCTCAGGTGAGGAGCCAGAGAGAGACCCGAGACAGAGGAAGTCACCTCAGGGCAGTACGGGGACTGGGAGAAGCTGCCAGGGCTCTGCTGGGGAAAGAGGCGGTGGGCAGCATGTTCCTGCAGGGGCTGGGACCCCAAAACCCAGGTGGTGCTTGTAGGGAAGGTGTTGGGCTCCGTGTGCCAGAGGCCTGGGTCAGTCAGCAATGGGGGTGCTCCCAGACAGAGAAGGGTTTGGGGGGCAGAGTACCGCACACCAGGGGCAGTGGTGTGGGGCATGGGGGGAGGGGGTGGGCAGAGGGTCAGGTGTGTTGGGGGGCACCCCATGGCAGAGGACAGGTGGGTGCCATGGCTCAGCTGGTTAAGTTACCTGTCTAGTAAGCAGGAGGTCCTCGGTTCAACTCCCAACCGTGTCTTGGCTTGGGGGCTGTTTTTCCTCCCTGCCCCAATCTGGGGGCACTGCTGGGGGTTTCTGCCCTGCCCTGTTGGAGCCTCCCCCACCACTCAGTCCCACCAACCCCACTTGGTCAAAGGAATTTCCTCTGACCCCTTTCCCTGGGCAGCTCACACTGGAGAGATGACCCAACCTATCTCCAGACCCGAAGGGTTTTGAGAAATAAAGTGGTACGCTGGCTAGACCCTCATTAATTTGCACAACTGCTGCTGAATCCAGTAGGAAAACCTTCTGGACACATGTTGAGGGTGGGTGCATGGCTGGTGGTGTGGGCATGATGGAAACCTGCAACAAAGCACACACTTTTATGGCAAAAATAAATGCCATGCTCTGAATAGAGGGACTGAAGGGAGCACGGAGAGGGGCAAACACCTGCTTGCTGCCCTGCAACGGGCAGATGGGCTGCCAGGGCTCTGTCTGCCCAGCCCGGCTCCCCATAGGACACCTGGAAGAACCAGCCACGGGTTTGCAGCCTTTGGCTAAAAAGGGGGAAATAACCCCTAAAAACCAGCTTGGAACAGAGTTGAGGTGGCTGAGTGGTGAATGTGATGGACCACTAATCCATTGTGCTCTGCATATGTGGGCTTGAATCCCTCCCTCATCAGGATTCTGGGGCACTCTCACTAAGGGGGAGGCTTTCAGCCCTCAGTGTGGCCAGCTTTCTCTTGTGTCTCTCTGTTTTGCTTATTTGCATTAAATACACGTCTGCCTCTGGACTGCTGCTCCCACTTGCCAAACCTGCTCAGGGACTTGTGTTGCCCTTCTGTGCGGCACGCTGGGCCCCACGCTCCCGTGCAGGAGCAGGGTACTGTGCCCCATTCCCTGAGCTCTCCTGCCAGCCAACTATGTCTTCTCCAGGAGGCAAAGCACCAAACCATGGGCAGGGAAGATCAGCAACAGGCTGGCCAGGCAGCAATGTGAGCACACCTTGACCCTAGGCATTGCTTTTTTCCCCTTCTGCTCTGTCAGCCAATTTATTCCTTTCTGCATCTCATACACAAGTTCTGGACATCCCTGTCATGGCAATAGGAGCCAATTGCCAAGCCTGGACAAAGCTGTGCCTTGCTGAGCCATCACCACGTCCTAGAAGTGCTTTCTTGAGGATGGCATAGCTGCTGTGTGTTGGAAGTTCCCTCCTGTGCCTGCAGCAGTGCTTGCAGTGGAGGTTCCCATGGCAGGAGGGTTGGAACAAGATGATCTTTAAGGTCCCTTCCAACCCAAACCATTCCATGATTGACTCTACGATTCCTGGGGAGAGGAGAGGGTGAGCTACTGCAAGATGAAGGGGAAAGAGGTAAAAAGACCTGCCTGCTGGGAGGTTTTTAACTGCTGTAATCCTGGTGATCTTGCAGAGAGGGAAGCCTTGCATTTCTCAGAGCATGTCTGTGCTTCAATGCAGCTGGGGAAACACGTTGTGCCAGTCTTGCAGGTGTCTTCCCTGCTCCTGCTCCTTCTTTCCATGGATGAGGATGTGGCCGAGCAATGCTGTGGCTTGGAGGCAAGGCAAGGACTCTCAGGCTTAGCTGCCCACACTTCAAGACTTGCACTGGCTTTTTGACCTTCCCTGGGGCTGCATTTCCTTCCCATGCCTTGGGGAGATGTCCCTGGGAACCAGCTGGGAGCCGCTTCCCTCTCCTGAGCCAGAAATGGTGATCAGGCTGCAGGGAAACATCGGCCCCAGCCCTTCCTGCTGCTGTGGGACGCTGTGGTGCTTGGCCAGCTCTGCTGCCCTGAGAAAGGGAGATGTCTATGCCTGGACAGCCAGGCACCCTGCAAGAGGGATGCAGGAGATTTCCTTGGGAAAAGGCACGGGTTACAGCCACAGAGAAACACCAACTTGCAGGTGGAGATGGTGAAATGGGAAGGGGTGGTGGGTGCAGGCTCCTTGAGTAGTGGTGCATGCCACAGGGGCTGCTGCAGCAGGATCGGACCTGAGGGGTTGCAGGGCAGAGGCAGCCAGGAGAGGAGACAAGCTGACTCCCTTCAGCCCTGCTGGACTGTGTCCACGCTGGCACATGCCTGCCTCTGCCCTGGCATGTGGTGATGTGGCCTCCCGGGGGGCATGTGCCAACCTCAGTGACGCTGTGGAGCATCAGCCCACCCAGAGACCCAACAATTATAGGAGACGTGTGGCGGCATGAAACTGGATCATCTGCAGCCCCGGGGTGGCACATGGCAGCTGGAGCCTGCCTCTCCCCAGTGGCACCAGCCAGGCTCTGTTCCCCAGGCTGCACACAGTGGCCCTGAAGCACCCCCCGAGTCTGCCCCGGCCAGGACACAGGCAGCCAAGGATGCTCTGTGGCTACGGTGGAAGGGCAGCCACCCGGGTCTGCATCAGGATGCTGCCTCTTGTCACTGGGGTGTCCTGCTTGCCCATCAGCTGCCTGGGAGTGGTCCTTCCATGTCATGCTGCTGTCAGGTCCAGCGTGGGCCAGGGGCAAGCCCTGGGTGAGAGCGCTGGATGCAGGTGTTCCTTGGAGATGGGATGCAGTGGGTCTGTTGCTGCTCTAAAATGTGCCTTTGCCTTTGGCTTTCAAAAGAAATTCTGGGGCCTGGGCAAGCTTCCACCCTCCAGCCTTAGATGTCTTAGAGACATCTAGCCCTTGAGTTGTTGGAAATCAAAATGGAGAGCAGTGAAAGTGGAGCTGCAAAGTGTTGCTGGGGCTGGTGATGCAAAGGGAAACACAGCGAGTATTGGGCCAGGGCCATGTTTTTCCTCATGCACTTATCTGCAGGAAGAACCAAGGCTTAGATGATCACACATCCTAGATCCAGGACATGCAGAAGTTAAGAAAACGGGTCTGACGTGTTTGGTTTGGTGAAATTTTCTTGGTTTTGTGGTTCCTCCAGAAAAAGCCATGTCTTAAGTAGAAAGTATTCATTCCCCAAAATAAATACAGGTCAGAGAAAACTGTCCTTGGCTTTCTCCCAAATACCTGCATTTGCAGGAAGAGCTCTTTCCCATATGGTTTTCCTTTGTTTTAATCTCATTAATTACACAAATCTGATCATTTTAACTTCCTGACATGTGCCTTTTGTTTCCCTTGTCTCCTTCTCAAGCAAAGGACTTGTTTCAGTACACAGATCCACTCACATTCAGCAACATGCCCTTTCTAATTGCTCCTGTGCATTTATTTCAAGCATTGCTGCATCTGTGGATATTCTTCTGGGACCAATGGTTCAACGTGAGCAGGACCTCAAGTACTTAAACTGGGCTGCAAAACTGAAACACCCATTGAGGCTGCAAATCATAACATCCTAGCCTGTGTCTGGAAACCTGGAAGGGAGTCCCCCAGAAAGGGCTGTTTTCCCTGGGACCACAGGAGTGCACAGAGGAACAAAAAAAGATAGAAAATGATTAGTGAAGGGGAAGAAACCCTGACTGGCAGAAGAAGAGTTTAATTCTTAGGCTGTGGGTCCAGGGTGCACCTGTGGCATCATTTTGTTCTTCAAGAGAGGTGCAAAAACCAGAAAGGTAAAGCTTAAAATAAAGCCTCATCTTTTCCTACTTATCTAATTGCCATTTAGGAGCTTGTGATGAACCCACAGCTTCTACCTCACTCCAGCAGGCTGGAAGGTTGTTTCTGGCTGCACCTTGGAAAAGTTGATTTCCTCTTTCTCCTTCCAGAATGATCTTAAAAATAGCTGGGCTTGTCACCAGTACCTCTGAAAGGCTTTTTTGCCCTGGCAGGCAGGGCAGGAAGGAGTCACTAGGGACAATTTAGTGCTATCAACTGTGGCTCTACAAGGCCAAGTCACCCCAGGAACTGAAATAACCCCAGAAGCCCTACAAGGCATATCTTTAACAGTGATGCTGACAAACCCCAGCCCCACACATGCATAGTACATGTGCCCTGGTACTACCATGGTTCATTCCAGGGCAGAAGATATTTGTGCCTTCATCTGGGCTCTGCCGGCACGAACTGAAAAGTCTTCTTCAAACTTTCCTTGCCCCTAGAGCCTGATGGCTCATTCCCTTGCTTGGGACCATGTCAGCAAGTCCCTCTCCCCAATGTGCAGGTGATTCATGTTTAAGTGCAGGTTGGAACTTTTGCGACTGCTTGGCTGTTTAGTAGCTAACTGGCTTTCAGCAGAACCATCTGGTGTCACGCTGCAGCCTGTAATTATAAATGTCTTGACGATGTCAGTCCATCACAAGGAAGCATAGCTGTGAACTGCTGGCTCACCACTGCTAGCATATCCTAAGAGCAGGATGGAAAGGCTCTCGGACTCGGAAATCAGCTCACTGCACAAAATTAGTAAGTTTTGGTGTGTGTCACTTTCAAGGGGTGGACTCCAGAGCCCATGGTTACTTTGCTTTTAAAATGTATGTGCCTTCCAAGCAGAAGTCATATCCCAGACAGGAGGAATAAAACCAAAAAAAGGCAAAATCCTCTAAGCGGATCCAAAAGCATAGCCGTTTGGTCATGCTGGGCTAACTCAAGTCCCCATATCTGTGTCTGTAGTCCCTGGGCAGATGGGGCAGGAGAAATGGCCCTCTGGCATTTTTCTCCCAGTCGTGCGTGGTCCCCCAGTGCCCTCACCCCCTTGGTTTTCCTGCCACCGATGAGACTGCTGTCTCAGGGTTCACCTTCAGATGTGTGTTTCTTGTGTTCAGTCTAAATCCCTGAGCTCACCTCGGGTGCACTGAGGAACTGAATTGGTTGTGCTCGGAGGAAGGCGGGTAGTGATGCGCCTGCCCTAAATTTTGCTAAAACCCTCTCCTGCCTCATGGCATAACATCTAAAATGTACTTTGGCCTTAGGAAGCAAGGTAATTAATGCCTGTAGTCCAAATCATTTCAATCTTACTCAGTATTAAATGGAAGCAAAACATGACAGATGAAAGAGGGAACTGTTTAGTCAGCCGGGGGAGATTTCCAGGAGAAAACTGCTGGTTGTTCGGGAGTTTCAGGTGGAAGGTATGCACCTGCTCCCCCAGGGGCCAGGGCTCTCTATAAAACCCTGACGTGGCACCCAGCCCCACCAGCTGCTCCCAGACGTTGCCACTGCCTCTGCTGCCTGGGTAAGTCGAGATGGGCTCTGTCTCCTTCTGCACACTGAGCTGTTGCTTTTGTCAATGCCTTGTGCTTGGTCCTCCACAAGAGCTCAAGATTTGTTACCAGACTCCCTCCTGCCTGTGGAGGACGTTGGGGAAGGGTTTATTTCTGCTGCAAAATGAGGAGTCTGAGGTCAAAGTGCAAGGGATTGCGGGATGCAGGGCTTGCAGGGTCCATAACCACGTAGCTGGGTGCATCCTGCATAGTTTTTGTTGCTGAAGAAAAAGAAAAGACTAGCACATGCCCAGGTTGCAGGGATTGATGTGTTCCTGTTTGCAGAAGGGCAGCAGAGGTCCCTTATGTTTTGGGATGGGGTAGCTCAGCTCACATTAAGTCCAGCTTGCCCACATTGTATTAATTTAAGTGAGTTTTGCTACAACTAGATGCGTCTCAGTGAACATTTGACTTGATGGAGGCTTGCCATTAGCTTGAGGGCAGGCAGCATTCAGAAGCGGTTCTGCTCTCAGTGTTTTCAGCTTTTCATGCCTCCAGCTTCCTCAGATGTGGAGCTCAACCCAAATTCCTCGCTTTTTCCTGAGTGGCTTATGGGGTGAGGGAAGGGTGAAGCTGGCTCCTGCCCATTTGGAAAGCCTTCCTTTGTGCTTTCTAAACCGTCCAAACTCACCTCCTAGCTAGCTCTCCTGCACCTTTTATTATGGGAGCTATAAAATGAGGACTCAGCAGGGATGGACCAGCCTGCTGCTGGTCCTCTGCCTTGCATTTACACCCTGGCTCTGGCTTTCAGGTGTACTTCCTCGCTGAGTGATGTCCTGCTACGACCTGTGCCTGCCCTCCTCCTGTGGTCCCCGGCCACTGGCCGCCAGCTGCAACCAGCCTTGCTTCCGCCGCTGCGGGGACTCCACTGCTGTCATCCAGCCCCCCACTGTCGTGGTCACCCTGCCTGGGCCCATCCTCAGCTCCTACCCGCAAAACACGACGGTGGGGTCCACGGCGTCGGCGTCGGTTGGGAGCTACCTCCGGTGCTGCGGGGTCCCCGTGGCCTCTGGTGGTCCCCGGGGGCTGGGGAAGGTGGGACTGCTGTGCTTGGGTAGCAGGCTGTAGGGGCGTCCCCAGGGGTCACCTCTTCCCACTGATGCCAGCAGAGCAGCTGCATCGGGAAAGAAAAACAAAGCACAGAACCGAGACTGGGGAAGAGGACTAAGGAAATGCCCATGGGTTTCCCAGCTGTAGAGGGCACCCTCAGTCCCTCCAGCAGTAAGGGAACCATGCGAGCTGGTCACTCAAGACCATGCCTCTGTATGCCTTTTTCTCTCTAAGCCCTTATTTCCACGTAGGTGTCACACCCTGCGGTGCCACACAGCGTTTGCTACAGGCTGGGCAAAAATGCTTATAGTGGGCTGTAGACAGAAGGTGATAGTCATGGGGTGGTGGGGCAGAGGAAAACCTTGTAGGGATTGTCTTGTCCTGGAGTGGGGTACATCCATTTCTTTACCAAGCGCTGGAAACGCACTTCTCATACTCTGAACTGGTTTATTTCCCTTCTCCTCATTAAAGTTATGCTACATCATAGCCCAAGTCTCCTGGTGTTCCTTGTGCCTCTGATCTGGAAGGGTAACCTGCTCTGGAGGCAACTTGTTGCTACAGGGAGTCTTTTTTGTCTGAAATGGGAGTTTTTCCTGTTCGGCTCCTCACTGAGCTGAAGTAAGTGTGTATTTTGCTGTGACCAGCCCACAGGCAACTTTCTCAGCCTGGCACCCTCTCCTGCTGCCCCAAAGCAGACACCTGCTTAGGGAGGACTTCCCACAGGAGGAGACTTGTTGCCTGTTCCCTTGAGGAGATGGAAACATGAAGGTCTGATGTTTCAAAATGGCATTTATCCTGCATTTTGCAGCAATTTTGGGGGGTGAACCAAGGAGGATGGATGTGGGGTCAGTGAAAAAAGGCAGAAGTGGGCTTTCTGGGAGATGGTCCTTTGGATGGTCAACCTACTCCCAACTCACCCAGTGTTTTATGGGTGACAATGAAGAGTAAAAATTTCCTAAGTTATACCAGGGCAAAAACAGACCTCAAACATTAGGCTCTTCATTCTTGCTTTTTACAACAGCATGTGGAAAAAGAGGCCTTATACAAATAAGCGTGTAATGATTCAAACCCAGATAGCCCAAATGCCAGTGAGGCGTGTGAAGTGTCTTCATCTAGCTGTATCTCTTAATGAAACAACAGAAATGTTTTGCTCTGTGCTGCCGCAGGCGCCCATGGACATGCATATGTACAGGCGCCACTGCAACGTTTGCTTCAAATGAGCTCTGTGGATAACGTGCCCTGAATACACCCATGTCCCGCTGTTAGTACGACAGCTCGGGGGATGGCATCCCACCCCAGATATGGGTGCACCTTTTCCAGCAGCCCATGCCCACGGTACCATCCCCGGCCCCGTCAGAGAAAGAGGGGTGCCTGCAATGTGAAATAGGGCAGTGTTACCCAGCCTTCCTCCGACACACAGACATTCAGAAGCCCAAATTTGCTGAGCCCAGTAACTGAGTGCTGATTGATCAGAAGTGTTATGGGAAGAGGCATCCTAACATTTTTGAGAGATGCCAAGCGTGGTGGACACTCAGACCAGTGGTAGTGTCATCAGGAAAGATGTATAAACATAATAATAAAGACATGAAGAAGAAACTATAATTTCCCTATGTGCCGCAGATACAGGGGTGAGAGCAACAGCTGGTCTGGAGCTCAGCAGGGAACTTTGCTCTGCTGCTGAGTGGAGAGACCTGCAGGTCCTGTGCCTGTGAGCTGGTCACTTAGAGGAAGACAAAGATAACCCTACGCCTGGCCCCAGCCACAGCACAATGAGCTCCATACTGAGCTTTTCCCAAAGTCCGAGACCCAAGATTTTAGTTGAACACATTAGAGAATAATTGTTTTACAGGAAGAGCATGCAGGTGTCTCTGGGAAAAGGTGCCAGGCATTGGATAAAGCATCTTCTTAAGATGCCATATATCGTCAAGCAGAACCTTTTCAGCTGATGGAAGGAGGAATAACAGTGCAATTAAGTCCTCCATGGGTATTGTTTAAATCTTCTTTCATACCTTAAGCATTTTGGTAGCATGCCAATTTGCATAAAGCTTATGAATGTTTATAATGAGGGATTATAATGAGCTTGAAAGCACGTTGGTCTTCAAAAGCCTTTGACCAAGCTCAACTGGTTTTATTGCTTGGGAGATCTTCACAGAGGCACTCCTAATTTGGGGAAAATTTATGTGGCAATTGCTCAGCAGTCAGAGAACTGGGAGAAGAGAGATGTGGTTTCACATCCCTCTTCCAAGGACTGCTCAGATATTTTTATCTCAGCTCCAGAAGTTGTCTGCAGTGATGGGATGCAAAATTCTCTTTAATGCTGCAATGAGGAAAAGCATTGGCTCTCCAGCAAAAGTTTTGTTAGAAAGCTGGAGGCATCTGGGTCGTGTACAACTGTCTTCCACCAGTGTGCTGCATAGGACAGTCCAGGATGGAGCAGGGAGGCAGAATAATGACGTTCTCATGTGGCTTTTCACTGAATGACTCCGCTGGTGAGGTTGTACAGATATTTTTTCTGAAGAGCCAGTGTCTCAAAGGAGACTAAAATCCACACAGCTCCTTGATTTGACTTAAAAATTGTGATACCTTAGTGCAGACAGAGTCAGGAAAGTGAGGCCTTTGGTGCCCTGCAGGGATCTCTGTCCCAAGGGACACGGCACACTGTCTCCCACGGGTGCTGTTACTCCCGTCTGGGAGTCATGCTGTCTTGGCTCCCAGCTCAAGAGCCGCCCCGAATTCATGCTGCCACGTAAACCCCCCAGCCAGTGCTTGCCCAGGGCAGGACCCCACAGACCTGCTGATCAGGCCCTAAAAGATAGGTTTCTGCAAAGACAGGGCAGCCACAGGCTCTAGTGAGAAACAGGGAACTACGTAGCAAGACTGAGATGAAAAATGCTTAGTGGGTGGAAGGATACACAAGGAGGGAAAGAGCTGAGTCCTTGGGTTTGGTCCCAGCATTACCTATGTACAGCTTTCAACAGCAGCAACAGCAGAAGCATTTCTAAGAAAAGCCAGGAGTTTAGCCCAAATGCAACCCATTGGCCATGCCTGCATCCGTTGAGTTTCATGTCTTCTCCTTGCCTCCCATCTTCCCTCACCTGCTCATGTTCTTGGAGGAAACCTTCTCCCTGCTGTCACTCAGCATCCTCCTCCCGCAGTTTCCTGCAGACCCCTATCTCCCTTCATTTTCTTTCTTTTAGCTCTTGCTTTGGTGAACCCAGCTGCACCAGCAAAAATTACAGTGCATTAATTACACCAGCTCAGCAGGGAGCAGCTGAAGCATACCAGGGAAGGTGACGGTGGTAGTTTCCCATTGCAGGGTCATATCCATGCAGGTATTTATCTCCTCTTTGGGATGTGTGCAACTATGGGGACACTCCAGCCTGCACCTCCACATGTGGCAAATGGTCTTTCTCAGATTTCTTTGCATTTATGTACTTGGGAAGCCAACAGAAGCAGCCAGTGAGCATCTCTGATGGTGTGTGGCTTACCACCTCAGGAATGGATGAAGTGAGGAGGAGAGTGAAGTCATGGTTTGAGTTGGAACAAGTGGAGAAGCATAGAGAGTTGCCATGGAAAACAGAAGATTGGTGTGAATAGCAAGTGACTGGGACTGTCAGGAGTGGAAGCTCTGGGCAGCATGGGGCCAGTGATTGGGATGGAGGGGACTGGTACTGGCTGGATGATTGCTGGGTCAACAAGATCTCAGCCCATCAATCTGTGGCCTCTCTGCACATCCAGATGCGAAGATAAAAATCCTGATGACTCACAGCAGTGGGACAGGATGAAGAGACAGATCCACTGCCAATGCCTTTGCTGGGTTGCAAAAGGCATATCCCACCCCAGTGCCTGGGCGCGAAGTTGAGGTCAATGCGAGGAGGGCAAGCTGGCCTCAATGGGCAGCATCCCATGTCCACTGGGGCAAAGACTCCCGGCCAGAGCGCTTGGTGACGTGTACTGGAGCCAGCCAGTTGGAGAGACTGAGTCCCTGGAGCTGGAGCCTGCAGGCATGGCAGACTGAGATGGTAATTGTTTGTCTGTAAAAATCTCCTTCCTCACCCACCAAAGCCTTGCAATATGATTTCCCACAAAAGCAGAGCGGACACCTGCTCTTAGGCTTTAGGAAGGGGAGGGACCGTGGTTGCACAGCTGAGATAAGAAGAAGGAGAGGGCACTACTGAAAGGACATCCCACCCCAGGCACCCATGGACCAGCTGCAGGGCAGAGGCTCGCCATGCTTTCTTGGGGCACCCTCCCTGCCACACAAGGGCTCTGCTCCAGCCTGGGGAGCCAGACAGGCGATGGTACCGGCAAGGGCTCTGGTTCTTCCCCAGGGCTGGAAATCCCATGAAGTAGGAAAATAACAGGCCACCCACATGTGTGAGTCACTGGGGAAAAAGCATGCAAATCAAAATGCACTGGCATCCTGGTGTGGCCCTCCTGGTACTACCCGTGGGAGTGGAGCTCACAAGTCTTGTACCTTGGTGAGCCTGCAGCCCTGTTGGCTCCACCAGCACCATGCCTCACCCCAGCCCAAATCATCACCAGACACTGCTCCTGGCTGTCCTATACCCCTTTCTCCTCTGAACTTCTTCCCCTGGGGCGGGCAGATCTCGGGCAGAGACAAGGATGAGCACAATGAAAGCGGAGCCCAAATCCCAATGGTTTACAAGGTCCTGGGAGTGAGATACTTCGGGATTTGAGTTTCAAACTCAAGAATCGTTGGATTAAATATTCCAGGGCTGATAATTCATGTTTACTGAGAATCAGGTGTCTGCATGTTTCCCAAAGAGAAGGAGGGTTATTGTTGCATAAGGTGACTGTTGTTAGGACTGAAAGTATGGGGATGAAGGAGCAGGGCAGCTGTGGGGGTTTATGTGACTTGGAAATCATGCCTACTTCTCCCCATACCTTCGTGATTTGCAGGGCAGGGGAGAGGAGCCAGTCTTGCCTGTGCTGCCTGTGGCAGATCCTTCCTCCTGATTCCCCCGGCTCAGCTCATGGAAACCCCATGGTTTGGATGTGCCTCAGGGAGTGAAGCCTTGCTCTGGCACAGGCTGCAATGCAATATAATTAGCATCAGAGGCTCAATGTGGGCGGGCTGTCTGAACATCAGCTCTTTGCCCTGTTCCTTCTGTGGCTGTTCTGCGTGGATCCCCACCAGTTGGGGCTCTTGCAGCAGCTTGGCTTCCCACCTCAACACAGCTACAGGTAGCCCTACCCTCAGGACTGTGTCCCTGGTCTGCCCCAGAGCCATCCTCGCAGTCCTGTCCCCCATGGCACCTGTGGGAGCCCCAGCACCTGAACCCTACTGACCCCCAAGGTTGGCAGAGCCTGGGGGCTGGAAAAAGGGAATGGCTGGGTGTATTTCCCAGTAACCCAGCACTCACAGCTCCTGTCCCTTGTCCCAAAGCCACACTGACACCATGGGGCAGTGGAGAGGGAGATCATTAGCTCTGGGACCATGTGAAATCACAGAATCACAGAACACAGAATTGTAGAGGTGGGAAGGGATCTTCAGAGATCATCTGGTCCACCCCCCCACCAAAGCAGGTTCACCTAGAGCAGGTTGGACAGGAATGCATCCAGGAGGGTTTTGAATGTCTCCAGAGAAGGAGACTCCACCACCTCCCTGGGCAGCCCGTTCCAGGGCTCTGGCACCCTCATACTAAAGAAGTTTTTCCGCATGTTCAGATGGAACTTCCTGTGTTCCAGCTTGTGCCTGTTGCCCCTTGTCCTGTCATCAGGCACCATTGAGAAGAGCCTGACCCCATCTTCTTGACACCCACCCTTTAGATATTTATAAGCATTGATGAGGTTCCCTCCCAGTCTTCTCCTCTCCAGGCTAAACAGACCCAGCCTTTCCTCATCAGAGAGGTGCTCCATTCCCTTGATAATCTTTGTAGCTCTCTTCTGGACCCTTTCTAGTAGTTCCCTGTCCTTCTTGAACTGAGGGGCCCAGAACTGGACACAGTACTCCTGATGTGGCCTCACCAGGGCAGAGTAGAGGGGGAGGATGACCTCCCTTGACCTGCTGGCCACACTCTTTTTAATGTAACCCCAGGAGACCATTGGCCTTCTTGGCCACAAGGGCACATTGCTGCCTCATGGTCAACTTGTTGTCCACCAGGATTCCAAGGTCTAACCTGTACCGGTGGATGGGGTTATTTTTCCCCAGGTGCAGGACCCTACACTTACCCTTGTTGAACTTCATTAGGTTCCTCACCGCCCAACTTCCTAGCCTGTCTAGGTCTAGTTGAATGGCAGCACAGCCTTCTGGTGTATCAGCCACGCCTCCCAGTTTTGTGTCGCCAGTGAATTTGCTGAGGTTATGCTCTGTCTCCTCATCCAGGTTGTTGATGAATATATTGAACAAGACTGGACCCAGTACTGACCCCTGGGGAACACCAATAGTTACAGGCCTTCAGCTGGACTCTGTGCTGCTGATCACAACTCTCTGAGCTCTGCCACTCAGCCAGTTCTCAATCCACCTCGCTGTCTTCTCATCTAACCCACACTTCCTAAGCTTGCCTAGGAGGATGTTGGGGAGACGGTGGGAGACAAGCTTGCTGAAGTCAGGGTAGAAAACATCCACTGCTCTCCCCTCATCCACCCAGCCAATCATCTGATCAAAGAAGACTATCAGATTGGTCAAGCATGATTTCCCCTTGGTGAATCCATGATGACCACTCCCAATGACCTTTTTTCCTTCTACATGCTTAGAGATGACATCCAGGATGAGCTCTTCCGTAACCTGGAGGAGGTGAGGAAGGCGAGGCTGACTGGCCTGTAGTTTCCTGGATCCTTCTTCTTGCCCTTTTTGAAGACTGGTGTGATGTTTGTTAGCTTTCCTCCAGTCCTCGGGCACCTTTCCTATTCTCCATGACCTTTCAAAGATGACAAAGTGGTTTTGCAATAACATCTGTCAGCTCCCTCAGCACTCGCGGGTGCATCCCATCAGGACCCATGGATTTGTGGGTGTCAAGTTTGCCTATGTTATCTCTAACCCAATCCTCCTTGATGGAGGGAGAGTCTTCCTTACTCCAGGCTCCCTCTCCTACCTCCAGGGTCCGGAGTTCCTGAGGGCCGGCCTTAGCAGTAAAGACTGAGCCAAAGAAGGCATTCAGTAGCTCTGCCTTCTCTGCATCCTCCATCACCAGGACACCCACCTCATTCAGCAGCAGGCCCACATTTTCCCTAGTCTTCCTTTTGCTGCTGATGTACTTTAAGAAGCCCTTCTTATTGTCCTCGACATCCCTTGCCAGGTTTAATTCCAAGCGGGCCTTAGCCTTCCTCATTGCATCCCTGCATACTCTGACAGCGCTCCTATACTTCTCCCAAGTGGTCAGGCCTTTTTTCCACATTCT
>KZ506722.1:36794-47683 GCA_002844005.1 Limosa lapponica baueri | reverse complement strand
ACCGTCCTGTGCCCAGCACAAGGGGTGGCCGGAGAACAGGGGCCAAGGGCAGGGAAAATGGCTCTGCCACAGCTTGTTGGTGTAAGGGTATGATTCTTGCTTTGTGTGTGAAAGGGCCTGGGTTCAAGTCCCGGGTAAGCCTCCCTTTTTGAACCTGAACTTCCCTGGCAGCAGCACATGCAACCAGGGCACGGTGAGGGCACAGTACTGTGTCCTGGCTGGGGACACCCCCATGAGCAGAATGGCCCACGAAGAGCCAGGAGCGAGTTACCAGTGGTGCAGGGGAGGTAGCTGAGCGCTGTGCTTGCTTTGCATGTAAGAGGTCCTGGGTCACCCCCCAAGCATCTCCAACTTTTGCCTCCCCAGGTTCCTCTCCTTGCTGCCCATGGGGCTGTCAGAGCCCCCCCGAAAAGTGTTGGGGCTGCCTGTGGGCAGAGCGGAGGGCAGAGGGGCTGGGGGGTTCAAAAGAGGTGCAGCACCGTGGTTTGTTGGTCTGGGGTATGATTCTTGCTTTGGGCGTGAGAGGTCTCTGGCTCAACTCCCAGATGAGCCCTCCTTTTGGCATAAACCCTCCTTTGGGGACTGCCTTCCTGCTGTTCTTCAGACCCAGTGGAGGAGGGTCAGCTGCCTGCAAGCAGCACCACATGGTGTAGCCATAGGGTTTCTCTTTCAGCTGACACTGGTTTTGGCAAGCTTGGACACTGCTGCTGTACTGCCACAGACAGCACACCCACCCTGGGTGCCCCTCCAGGCAGGGGATGTAGCTCAGCGGGAGAGCGCTTGCTTCGCATGTAAGAGGCCCTGGGTTCAACCCCCAGCATCTCCAGCTTTTTCTCCCTGGAAACATCCCCTTTCTTGCTGCAGGGGATATCCCCAAAGCTGATGTCCCTCCAGCAGCAGGGTTGGGCAGTGGATGTCTTGTCAGCAGAGTGGCGCTGCACCGACAGCCCCTTCCCCATCCAGGAGAGGCTGAGCCCTGGCCATGGCTGAGCCGTGTCTCTTTGCCCATGGGGTCAGCATCTCGGTCCCGCCAGCAGCAGGACCACCCCAGCGGAGAGGACGGGCAGCTGAGCTGTTGCTGGACATTGTCACCCTGTCTGCCTCGGCCCTGCAGGGGCTGTGCCCAGTGGTGGGTGCCCAAAAGGAGGACTCATCCAGGGTAGAGCCCGGGACCGCACATACCCTAAGCAAGAATCATAACCCAAGCAAGAATCATACTCCTAGAGCAACGAGCTGCAAAGTGCAGCCTATGCCAGGCACTGGGATACCGGGGGGACAGCGCTGGCCAGGGACCCCAGAGCCTCTGATGGCACTTTCTGGGGACTCCCTCACATCACCCTGTGCCTCCTCCCTGGGGGCGATGAGGGAGCCGATGGCTGGCGAGCAGAAGGGAGGGAGGGGGGCAGCCAGAGGGTGCTGGGGCAGCTACCACCTGCAGTGCGCACCAGATTGGCCTGTGCAGTACCTGGGGCCATGGAGCCGTGTGGGACAGGAGCTGGGCTAGGTCCAGGAGAGGAGCCGTGGCTCGTTGGTCTAGGGGTATGATTCTCGCTTAGGGTGCGAGAGGTCCCGGGTTCAACTCCCGGACGAGCCCTCCTTTTGGACAACCACGACCCTGCTTTCACCCATCTGCTGCCCCCACCACCCACATGCACCCCAGGAGAGACCCTGAGGCCCATGGGGAAGGGAAACGATGTCCCCCAAGCATCCCCAGGCCAGCCATGCCCACAGCCAGTCCCGGAGCTCTTCTAGGCGGTTTCGGGGGCTCTGCCAGTCCTGCAGCTGGCAGGGAGGGCGTCCCAGGAGGCAAAAAAGCTTGGAGATGCTGGGGGTTGAACCCAGGGCCTCTTACATGCAAAGCAAGCGCTCTCCCGCTGAGCTACATCCCCCGTGCTTGGGAAGGGGTGGGGGCCTGGCCAACTCCCCTCACCCCCCACTGCTGTCCCTCTGCCCAGTGGTCACCCTGTGCTGTCCCCAGGGCCCTCACCCCAGAAACAGACCCTCAGGGCCCTGTGCTGGCAGTACCCGCTCTGCTATGCCATGGCCAGTGCTGCCTCCAAATGCCCTTTCCCACCCCTTCCTCCATCTGCCTCCCTGCCCACACCTTGCTGCCGGCTCTTGGGGGCCCATCCTGCCCATGGGGACGTGTTCAGCCAGGATGGGGCACATACCCCAATGTCCTGGACACCACGGCCCTTGTTGTGCCCTGGTTACACCATGATCCGATGCGTTGCTGGCGAAAGTGGCTGCTCAAAGGGAGAGCTCATCCAGGAACCTGGGGCCTCTCACACCCAAAGCGAGTCTCATACCCCCAGACCAATGAATCAGGGTGCTGCCAGCCATTTCACCCCCAGCCTCTGCCACTCACACACTTCTGGGGGTTTGAGGGGACACCTGAGGCTGTGTGCTACCCTCTGTACACTCTGGGTGCAGGGTGACCTCTTGCTGTCTCTGGTCGATGGAGTCAGCAGCTGGAGGTGAATGCAGGATGTTGGTGCCCAGCATCAACACGCCCAGTATTCCCACCATCGCTGGGGGTTTCCCTCCTCAAAACCATCTCCCTGGCCCTTGCAGTGGTTGAAATGGCCAGTGCTTTGCAGCATCACCCCTGGCCCTTTGTCCTCCATGGGGTAACTCCCAAAGCTGGCATTCCACTCTGATCTGGTTTTCTCATTGCTCCGAGAAAATGCCAGTAGTTGTTTTCTTCCCCAGTCCACTGGAGCTGCTGACCTTTGGGTCCAGTGCTTTGCAGGCACTGGGTGTCCCTTGGGTGCCCCAGTGTGCCAATGGTTCAGGACAGGGAAAATGCACCTGGGGCAGAGCAGGGGCATGGTTTTCTGCATGCAGAACCTGGGTCAGGGGCTACCTGTAGCTGTGCCAGGGGGAGGGCAGTGCTAGCCCCATGCCTCCACCCTGCACTGCCGTCCTGGGCAGAGCTGCCCACTGAGGATGTCACCCCGTCTGTGTCTCATCGCCACAGGGAATGTGCCTGGCAGTGGGTGTCCAAGAGGAGATCCTGTCTGGGAATTGAAGCCCTAACCTCTCACACCCTAAGCAAGGGACATAGCCCTAGACCAACAAGCCAGTTTGTGTGACTGCCTGGGCACCCCCACCCCCCATGCCCACCCCCCCTCAGCCCTGCTCTGCTCCCCAGGGCTTGGCAGCAGGCATCATTCCTGAAAAGTGGCTCCTGGGGCCCCCCAGCACCCCAGTGCCTGGCACAGGCTGGGGGTGCCGGGGCAGCTGCACATCATGGCTTGCTGGTCTGGGGGTATGATTTGCGCTTAGGGTATGCAAAGTCCCGGGCTCTATTCCTGGACAAGCCTTCCTTTTGGCCATCCACAGCTGGGCACATCCCCTGCAGGGACTGGGGGGCGACTCGGTCTGGCACAGGGTGGACGGGCAGACTCAACAGCTCAGCCGTGTCCCCTCTGCTGGGACAGTCCTGCCACTGCCGGGAGCAAGGTGCTGCCTGCTGCCCCGTGGGCAAAGAGACACGGCTCAGCCACGGCCAGGGCTTCCTGAGTGGGGAAGGGGCAATGAGGCACAGGAGAGCAGAACCATGCTGCCACCTCGTCCCGGTGGGCAGCTCTGCCTGGGGGTGCAGAAAACATGTTCCAAGTTTGCCCACAGCCGTCCCCCAGTCCCAGCCCCCTAGCCAGCCCACTGGCACCCGAGGGACACCCAGTGCCCGCAAACCCCTGAACGCCAATGTCAGCAGCTCCGTGGGGCTGGGGAAGGAAACAGTGACTGGCATTTTCTGGGAGTGATGAGAAAGCCTGGTCAGAGGCTATTTCAAGGGGATGTAGCTCAGTGGGAGAGCGCTTGCTTTGCACGTCAGAAGCCCTGCATTCAACCCCCAGCATCTCCAGCTTTTGCCTCCCCAGACCGCCCCCCCACCCCCCGCCAGCTGCCAGGCTGGCAGAGCTCCCAAAACCCCCTAGAAATGCTCTGGGATTTCCCACTTTCCCCAGAGAGTTTCCCACTTTCCAGGAAAGTGGGGCACCTTGAGGGAAACAGGGGGTACCCTGTGGGGGGGGGCAGGTGTACCCCCTGGGTACCAAGGGTTGGGACTGTGATGGCTGAGGGGTGAAGGTGTTGGACTCAAAATCCAATAGGGTTTCCCTGCACGGCCACAAATCCTGCCCACAGAGAGAGATTTTTACCTGCTGCCCATGCTGGGGGTCCTGGAGAGCAGCTGCCCCCCCCATCATCAAGGAGTGCTGGTGGGCCTGTTTTTGTGCCCTGAGCAGGACCAGGCTGTCCCATCCAGTAGCCATGACATGGTGCTGGGCACAACAGATGCTTTTCTTCATTGGCACCACTTTCTCCTAGCGATTAATTGGCTCTTTTGGGTAATTAGTGTTGTAGGTAGGCCCTGGTGAGCACGCAGTGCCCTTGTACCCAAAGCTGCTCCAGATGCAGAAGGGCCAGTAGCACTTTGTTTATCCAAGACCTTTTCTGTCTCCTGACCACAGATCGATGCAGTTAATGAGAAACCCCAGCACAGGGAAGAGGCAACAGGTTGGGTGCTGGGAGGCTTTTGCTCCGCAGTGGGACAGGAAGGGGCAGGCAAATCCACAGAGTGCGAGGAGCCGAGCAGGGAGCCGTGGGGTGCAGGCAGACTCCGGGACAATGACCAAGCTGGTGGAGTGTGTCCCTAACTTCTCAGAGGGGAATAACAAAGAGGTGAGGGAGTGCGAGGAGGTGCTGAGGGGTGGGTGATGCTGGGCTGCATGTGGCTGGGCTGCCCTGGCAGAGGGGCCATGCAGGTAGCACCTTCTGCCAGACTCTGCCCTGCCTCCTTTGAAGTGCTGCGCACCTTTCCCTGCCTGACTAATGCTGAAAATTCCCAAAGGCAGCCCCCGCTCCCTTTCGCTACCTTGGTGAGAAGTGGGGGCTCGGACCCACTCCTCCCCACTGCCTGCAGGTTGCTGTAGCACCAGGGCTTGGGGCAGTGTGGCATACCCCCTTAGAGAAATATCGCTTGCAGTTGTGCCAAAACCTAGAGTCCAGATTAATGGATATCAGCCCTAGGCTGAACTTTGGCCCTGCATGGGCTGGGGGAGTTCAGCAAATCTAAAATTGCAATAAAATCACTGCTTCCCCCAGGGAACAAGCTTTACAGAGCCAAATCTGTTTTGAAGCTGGCAGGGACAGTATCCTCAGGAACAGCAATTTATGATGGTGCTCTCTGACGTGCAGCAGCAGCCAGGCAGCTCTCCACCACCATGGTGGGTATGGGGCTTGCTGGGAGCCAGGCGTGCCCCAGACTGCCTGGATAGGAGTGGGGTGTTCACTCCTCTGGATCCTGCATCCTCTGCTGCGCAGGGCTGCATCCCCACTGATCATGGGCTCATCCCCAACCCCAGTGCCAGTGGAAAGGGGGAGAGCTGAGAAAAGGCATCCCCTGCCTTGTGAAGGTGGGGGTCTTGCTGGCTCAGCTGCCTTGCCCCCTTCCGCTGTCTGGCAGGTGATCGATGCGCTGGGGCAAGCCATCTCCCAGACGCCGGGCTGCGTGCTGCTGGACGTGGATGCCGGCTCCTCCACCAACCGCACCGTCTACACCTTTGTGGGGTCTCCCCAGGCTGTTGTCGAAGGGGCGCTGAGCGCAGCCCGCGTGGCTGGGCAGCTCATTGACATGAGCCGACACACAGGTGAGCTCAGGGATGGCACAGGAGCCGACCTGGTGCAGAACATCCCTTGGCTGTGGTGCATGATTGACTCCAGGCGCACCTTGCATGGCTGGAGCTAAAATCAGCTGCTGACAGCCAAGCACAGCACGTTACTGCACCTATAGCAAGCAGCATTGCTGGGATGGATGGTGGTGGGACCATGCAAAGCCCTTGCTCATCCTCCCATGGCGTAGACATTACTGCCACAAACACAATTTTCCTCACAGCGGCAGTGCTCAGTCTGCAAAAGAGGCTGGGAAAGGGCTGTCCTCCCTCTTTGCTTGCTCGTCCCAGCTCCCATCCTTATATCTGCCCTGTCCCCAGGTGAACATCCTCGCATGGGGGCCCTGGACGTCTGCCCTTTTGTGCCGGTGATGAACGTCAGCATGGAGGAGTGTGTCAACTGTGCCCAAGTCTTTGGGCAGCGCTTGGCAGGGGAGCTGGGGGTGCCTGGTGAGTGGGGTCCAGAAACCTCTGCCCATCCTGTCCCACCCCACATGCTTCCAGCTGTGAAGAAACTGCACACCTTTTGCAAAAACTTAACAAAGGAGAAAATGAGGTTTGCTCCCAAATGGGCAAAACTGGACCCCGCTAGATGATGTGCCACCAGCCTGGCGGTGCTCAACCTTGGCTCTGTCTTGCAGTTTACCTGTATGGAGAGGCGGCGCGGCAGGAGAGCAGGAAAGCTCTGCCCACCATCCGCGCCGGAGAGTACGAGGCGCTGCCTGAGAAGGTGAGTCTGACAGCGCCTGGCTGGGCAGAGCTGAGCTGCACCTCCCTGGCTTCAGGGAGGGTGCTGGGGGCTGGCATCGTCCCTTCACAACAAGAGGAGTTGATGAAACACTTTGGGTGCTGCTGAACGTGGAAGTGGTCATGGCAGGTGCTGGCTGGGGAGGGCAACTCTGTCCTCAGGAGGGCGGCTTGTGCTGCTTGGCAGTGCCAGCCCATGCACTCTCCTCCCTCCTCCCCAGCTTGCAAAACCAGAGTGGGCTCCCGATTTTGGGCCCCCAACCTTCGTCCCTCAGTGGGGGGCCACAGTGACAGGTGCCCGGACCTTCCTTATCGCGTACAACATCAACCTGCTGTGCACCAAGGAGCTGGCTCACCGCATTGCCCTCAACATCCGCGAGCAGGGTCGTGGCGCTGACCAGGTATTCCCATGCCGGTGGCATGCTGGAAGCAGACCTGCTTGCCCCCATGCCTCCCGGGCCATGCCTTGACTGTGGCAGTTCTTGGCAGCCTGGGCGCTTGAAGAGGGTGCAGGGCATCGGCTGGTATTTGGAGGAAGAGAATATAGCCCAGGTTTCGACGAACCTGCTGGACTTTGAGACCACACCGCTCCATGTTGTCTACGAGGAGGTCTGCCGAGACGCAGAGGTGGGTGGCATGGTGCAGCACACCACGCTTGTTTCAGTGGGGGCTTTGCAGACAATGTCTCCCTCCAAGTTTTTCTTCCCATCCCCAGGTCAGCCTCTGCTTTATCTCACGCTCAGCTCAGCCAAGCTGGGCAGAGCGCTGAACGGCACAAAAACACTAAAAGCTCAGCAACTTGCTGCTAGCTCCCAGTTCCTCCACTGAAGGTTTTTCCATGAGCTTCCCAGGTCCTGGAAAGGGATGAGAATACCCAGGCTGGGGTGGTAGCAGCACCAGGGCAGGTGGCTTTGGGGACAGTCATGTTTCTGATGTCCTTTGCAGGCACTGAACCTCCCTGTGGTGGGGTCCCAGCTGGTGGGGCTTGTCCCCAAGAAGGCCATGCTGGACACAGCTGAGTTTTACATAAAGAAGGAAAACCTCTTCATCCTGGAGGAGGAACAGAAGATCAGACTGGTAACATGGCTCCTCCTAGTACCAAGCCAAGTGTGGGATCATGAGGGAGACGCCCTCCCACTCCCCCAGCCTCCCAAAGTGGCACTGAGCAGAGATTTGGGGCCACAGCAGCCCCCAGGCATGACACTTGTGTCCAAGAATGGTGCCTGGCAACCTGTGAGGGCACAGTGAATGGGACAAGTTGCTTTATTGTTCTGAGGACGCTGAGATGCTCAAGGGGCAGAGAGCCCATCCTGTGAGGACACAGTGCAGGCAGCAGCTGCCCAGCTTGCCTGCATGGGGGCCAGGAGGGCAAGGAGACCTCCCCACAGCTCAAGGACAGTGTGTAGCATTATGGGAAACTGCCCCAGGACCAGTGTAAACTGGAAATAAGGAGACAGGCTGTGCCTTTCAGCTGCAGGAGGGAGGGACTTTTCCACCCTATGGGGAACGTGCTAGATAAGAGCAAGTTAATTATTTATTGGTGCAGTTTCCAGTCATTTGCAGGTGGCCACATGCCGCCCCTAAGTCTGGGGTGGGACAGACTGGTGACGCCAGCTGTCCTCTCCCTGGGTGGTGGCCTGAGCAATGCTGTCCTAGGGATGGATCACCCACGGTTAATTAACAGCAGGGAATGAGGATGCAATGGGACTTATTGTGATGGTGCTGCTCCTTGCAGGTGGTCAGCCGGCTGGGCCTGGACTCCCTGTCTCCGTTTCACCCCCAGGAGCGCATCATCGAGTAGGGACCCCCATCCTGCTTCTCATCACGGTGCCCATCCCTGCCCAGATGGGGGGATCCTGATGCCTGCCTCTTGCGCTCAGCTTGTTTTGGGAGTGGCACCTGCACCCAACTCCTCTTCACACCCAGGGGACATCTCTGTCGAGTGTTGTGCAGGCACAGGGTGGTCCCTGCTCCCAAATGCTGATGTTTTCGAATGTGGGGTGGCTCAGGCAGACAGCGGGAGCAGGTTCCATGGCCAAACTTGAGCATGTACTTGAGTATGTTAAATCCTCCACCCTAACCCCAGCCCAAATTTCACTGCCTCCGGCTCACATGCTGCTCTCCAAGGAGAGATGCCGTGGTGCAGCGCCTGGTGTGAAGTGCATGTCTGCGGGGGTACAGGAAAGGAAATCCACCTATGCCAAGGGGAAATCAGGATATGTACTTCAAGTCCTTGTTGTCCCCCCTGGGGACACGGCTGCAGGCGTGTTTCTGTCCCACCAAATGCTGTTTGCACAAGCCCACCCTGTCTACTGCAGAGCAACCCCCAATTCCACCAGGACATGTACTCCCCAGCTGACTTTCTGTCCCCATGGGGCTCCGTATCCTCTCCCTGACCTTCCCGCTGGGTTTTGGGGGCTAGTCTCCTTCTCAGCCACCCGCAGAGCCAAGGGGTGGATGAAAACCTGTTGAAGAGGGTAGTGCCGAGTAAGAAGAGACCACGTGGTGGTGGTGGGTGTCGCTGCACCTGGGGGGGGCTCTGACCCACAGGGCCTCTGTGCCACAGGTACCTGGTGCAGGCAGGAGAGCTGGACAGGGGGCTGGTGGCCAAGCCGCTGGGCGCCTTCGTGCGAGCAGTTGGTGGGAGGTCGGCAGCGCCGGGAGGAGGCTCTGTGTCCGCAGCCGCAGCCGCCCTGGTATGTGCCCTACACCAGGATGAGGTCCCTACCTGCCTGGAGGGTCCTCTTGGGTGTGCCAAGCTGACATGGCAGTAGCGTGTATGCTGCTGGAGGATTTACCCCCGTGCCCCTGCAGGGAGCGGCGCTGGGCTGCATGGTGGGGCTGATGAGCTATGGAAAGCGGCAGTTTGAGGACCTGGACCCCATCATGAGGAAGCTGATCCCCCCCTTCCATCAGGGCATGGACGAGCTTGTGGCGATGGTGGATGCTGACTCTCGTGCCTTCAGCAGCTACATGGTGAGGTTCCACCAGCAGTAGATGTCCCACAGGGAGGTGAGGGACTTTCCAGCTGGGAGGGGGGCCAGCATCACATCGCCCCAGTGCCTTTAGGAGCAGGGCAGTGACCTTGGCCCAAGCCAGGGCCAGGCAAAGGGACATCATCACCTAAAAGAGGTTTGCAAGAGCATGGGAGCTGTCAGGTCTGCCTTGGCCCCCTGATGCAAGACACACGAGGTCTTGGAGCAAACAGCAAGCAAAAATCTGCTTTTCTTTGCCTGCAGGAAGCTATGAAGCTGCCAAAAAGCACCCCTGAAGAGCGGGAGAGGTGAGCTGGACTGGTGGGGACTTGCAGACCAGGGGAGCACTGCCACCCAGTGCTCACCCTGGGGCTGTCCCCCCTCCCAGACGCATGGCTGCCATGCAACAGGGGCTGAAGACAGCTGTGAGGGTGCCCTGTGCCCTGGCAGAGAAGGTGAGCGGGCTCTGGCCTCCTCTGAAGGAGCTGGCACGCCACTGCAACCTGGCCTGCAAATCTGACATCCAGGTATGGTCCTGGGCTTGGGGCTTTGGAGGCTGACAGGCTCACCACTTTTCCCTGCACAGTGTCCCATCCTGTCCTGACCTCCAGGTTGCATCTCTCAAGCCGTGCTTCACAAACTGGCCAGTGGTTTCCACCCACTAACTTCTTGGCAGCTTGCAACCCTTGTAGGAGAGCTGACCTCCACCAGCCCTTGCCTGAGTTTTCCCACCTGTGTGGCAAGGCCATGAATGGTTCCCACCGCCAGAGCCACATCCTGAAAATACCGTGTTGGAAAGTGTTGCGTGCTGCTGGGTCACAGAGGGTGGGAGTCCTGCAGCAGGGCAGATCCTTATGCTGCAGGACTGTATGTGAATGCTCTGGTTCAGCAGGAGAGCTTCTCGCAAGCCTCTTTTTCTAGGTGGGAGCCAAAATGTTGGAAGCGGCTGTGTTTGGAGCTTACTTCAATGTCATGATCAACCTCAAAGACATAACGGATGAGAAGTTCAAGCTTGCGGTAAGCAGGGGCTGTGCATGTGCCTCGACCCTGGTGGGGGTGAGGTGGGAGAGAGATGGAGACCCCTTATGCCCAGGTACCCCCTCCCTTTGCCACCACCGGGATGCATGGGGTAGACGGTGGACAGCTCTTGTGTCCTGTCTAGTGGCAAATGATGCACCTTCTTCCTTCCCGTGCAGATGTCACAGAAGGTCTCTGGGCTGCTGGAGGAGGCGAAGCAAGGCTCGGCACTTGTGTTGGCACTGCTGGAGAAGCGGGCACCCTGAGAGGGACTTGGGGATGGACTGTGGGCTCTGCAGTGGCAAATACAGCTGGAAAACACATTCATCCCGGCCTGGGCTCCTTCGGTATTCACCTCGGGAGAGCTGCTCCACCCAGGCAGATCTCAGCAACATGTCCCCTTTCCTTGGCCAAGGGTGATTTTTGTTGTCTGGGGCTTGGACCCCAGTCTTCGTTCCCCCACCCCTGGGGC
>KZ506722.1:18512-30012 GCA_002844005.1 Limosa lapponica baueri | reverse complement strand
TCGTGTATAAATTTGGCTTGATGACAGCATTCAGTGTGCACAATGGGAGGAGCGATCCCCTGTGCACCCGGCGCCGCAATAAAGAACGCCTGCTTTCTGAAACTTTAAATTGAGTCTTAAGAGAGTTTTATCTGCCGGTTTGCGGTAACGTGACTTTACAGAAACGCCCCTGTCCTTGGAAGGTTCCCCTGCCCCGCCGTCCTGGCTTGAGGCCACCACCTGTTGGATGCAAGAGGGGCTGAAGAAAGCATGGGTAAAGGCTGACTCAGGTGCAACACCACCTTCATTGTGGGGAAAGGTACAGCCCTCCTCAAAGAGAGGCACCCGTGGAACTCTGCTCTCCTCACCCATGAAGAGGCGAGGAACATGAAGCAGGTGAGGAATGAAGACATAGTCTTTATCATGCTGAGAGATGACAGTTTGATGGGCACTGGGGTGTGTGTGTGCAGGGCCAGGGGGCAGAGGAACAGATCTGCAAGGGGACTGCTCAAGGCAGCGGGGAGAGATGGAGGGGCCCCATCAGCATCCTGTGGTCCTTCAGGTTCTCAGCAGTGCCCTGTGACCCCTGTGCTGCAGGGACCCTGGCCTTGTGCTCCAGCATTTGCAAGGAGAGGCAGAATACAAAGTTATCTGGACTTAACAACTTAGCACCAGGAGAATAAGCTGCTCAATAAAAATAATCAAAAAAAGAGACGCACTACAGAACAAAGAGGCTTTTCCAGGATAGGGTGAAAAGAGTTTATTTCTTTATTTTTGCAGACAGCGCAATTCAAGTTCAAATCTGGACATTGCTCAGCAGATACTGGTGGGAAGAAGGCACCATGGTTGCTTTCAGCACATTGGGATGACAGGGAGGCAGCTCCAGCAGCTGCCCAGTATTTTGTGAGATGCTTTGAGGGATGCTGCCTCTCTCAGACGAGATTTTGGGTGCACTAATAAATGAACAGGTTCTGATAAAGGTCAGAATGGCAGGAGGAAGCAAGGGAGAGATGGCCCACAGGAAAATTGAAATCTTAAAGATAATCTGTGAAATTTATGATAGATAGAGGCCCAAAAGGAGCATCTGCAGACAACTGTAGAAGGCAGCGCAACCTCTCACCATCCCGTTGCTCCTAAGAAAGAGGAGCAAGCCACCAAGGGCCATGCAAAACGAAAGCCAAGTTGATGACCGTTTCAAGCAGCATGTGATGTGTCATAAGCTCACTTGGTTCTCTCAGGACAGAAGTACTGAGAGAACTAAAAAGATGAAATAATCTGGAAAAGGTTTGCTAAAGAATGGGGGATGTCACAACTGTAAAGCTCCTCACAAGATGCTGAGGGATACTGAGAGTTTTTGAAAATTAGAGATGATAATTTGTCCTACTACACTTGAAAGGTTTCTCACTTCTCTGACAAGCCCTCCTAGGATTACAGTATGTTTGTAAGGCTTAGTGTATGTAAAGCTTTACAAAAGTATGTTGTACGGCTCTGTATCCTGCTTTGATCTGGTTTTAATTAGCAACCATAAATGTAAGATACACAACTTTTCATCATGAAAATCAAAAAAGAGCTCTGAATTTTGGCTAGAAAGGAGGGCAGCTGTCCTGGGCCAGCTCAGTTGCTAGCAACCATATAGAGGGAAGAAAATGAAACAGGTAATATCAGGGGTGTGTATACTGGTGAGAGGAGGACATGTGCACTCCCTTCATTTAACATATCCACCTAATGAACCTGTCGAAGAAGCTGGGCTGGGAGAGGCTGTCATAGTCCTTCTCCCGGAAGATGGCTGCCTGGTCTCCGAGGCCAAGCTTCAGCAGAACATCCATGTCTACGTCACTCCCGAGAGCCACTACAGTGGGCATGACGTCTTGCTTCTTCATGGAGTTGATGGCCTCCTCGAGGTTCTTGCTTCCTGTGATGCCATCAGTGATGAAGACAAAGGAGAGCTCAGCATTGCGCCGGGCGAGTCGCTGCCCACTTCCTGGGCTGAGCACAATGTTGTTGATGGCATGTATGATGGCTGACCCGATGTTGGAGGATGAGTCCAGGTACTTGATCTGCGCCAGGGCGTTGGAGATTTCTGTCAGGTTGTAGGTCAGTGGAAAGACCACATCCTGGTCTCTCTCACTGCCGTACTGCAGCAGCGCAATCCGGGCATTCATGTTGTCATTGTTGCTCCTGGCCAGCGTGAGCTGTCGGGCCACCTCCTCCACAAAGTGGTGGGCCCTGTGGAAATTCTGCTCTCCGATCCTCTCAGAGCCATCGAGCAAGAAGACGACATCAACAGGGCGCTGTGTGCACTGGGCCACTGCAAGCTCTGTAGGAGAAAGAGGAAGACAAGAGTTGGGAGCATAAGAAAGCCTATACAATAAAGTTGGAGCTTGCCTTGGGCAGTTTGGGCTGGAGTCGCCTCTGTGCATCTTTGCCCAAAGAAGGACCAGCCCCACTGTGCTGCCAAAGTCTGTCTTTGAAGCTGGTAATGTAGGAACTTTGCTTCTGATTCTCTCAGCTCCTGGTCACTAGGTCTTAAAGAATGCTAATTCTGGGGCCTCTGACAGACCTCCACAAGCATCCATGAGATTAGACAGGTCTGTGCATTTCAGTCCCAGAATTACATTCACCTTCTTACAGCAATGTCCAGCTCTTACCTGTAACAGGAATATCCAGAGATTAACGGCAGGCAGTGTCTGCAAACCCCTCAGTTACTTCTAGAGAGTGGTTTACTTTCAGAGTTACTCTTCACACACAGATTTGTAGGATGAAAGCTGTTTTCATAGCTTTCACCCAGATCAGTTTAATCAGCAATCACTAATTCCTGAAGAGCTTATAAAGGTTGGGTCATATGGTTGGAAAACAAGAGTATCCTTGTTGATGCACCTGTACGTAAAGCAGCTCTTGTAATATATAACAGACCAATATTTGAGTGAAACACAGTGGGACATTGTTCTTCAGTCAGTCAGAACGGCACTTGTCCATAAAGTGGGCATGTGGTCATATGAATATTCACAGTGAATGAACCCAGAAAAAAAAGGGAGAAGAAAATAGCAATCTTTGGAGACAGTTGTTAGTTAGGGACCATTACTTCATTCCTTTGCAGCAGTTATATGTATTGCCTTTGGTGTTCCTCTGCATGCACTTGTTTCTCTGAGAAACACTTACGATAAAGCACCATCGAATTTTCTTCCTTCGAGTTTCTTTCTCTGCTGACAGCACTAGCCAGGAGTATGGTTGCAACAGCAGTATTGATTTGTGATGCACGTGCTGCAGCTGGCCACCCCCTGAGCTCGCAGCAGGGCAATGGCCATATCACTGTCAAGCAATTCTTTGGCTCTAAGACTGAATCTTGAAAGGGTGAAGTCCTGGAGCCAATGTCATGTTGTGCTGCATGACCTGGCGAGGAATAGGAGATTGTGGAGCAGGCCCAGCTTGAGCATCCATTTCTGGCAATGAGGGGTAACTTTTGGGATAGGAGGATCACGTTAGGTTGAATTTCTGTACTATGAGAAAATCCAAGTTGACAAAGTGTTTCCTCAGCGCTGAATGCTGTTACACCTGGGTTCAACATGGCAGGGTGCTGGACTGGCGTAATTCCTTGTACGAGCTGAGCAACAAATGGATCCCTGTTTAGTAGACTAGTGCTATGTGTGTAGTCAACATCTGGCAAACAGTGAAGTTCTATTTTGAAACAAAATAGATACATACACTCTTGAGACTACAGAGACAGCATCCAACAGCACAAGATAGTCTAGTAGAAACTCTGATGGTGCATATTGTTGAGTTTGCAGACTATTTGGTACCACTTCCATTCATGAAGAAACAGCCAGACCTGATGTAGGAACTTCTGCTGGTACTTGCGGTTTAACCTAAGTCATTGGACATGGCAAAAGTCCGTGGTTGTTTCTGTTTCACGTTCCCTGACCTTGTACATTGGCATTTCTCCTTAGCCCACACTGTAAAACATATCTGCAACAACGGCATGCCTTGAATGGTGCTTACTTTAGATTGTGTTACTGTGAACAACAGGCTTCTGCAATGTCTGTTCCAACTGCAGTTGGAAACCAATCTCCAAGCGATGCTTTTATCTCCAAGCGATGCTTTTTTCCCCATGAGCTGAGTACCGCATTTCAAAATTCAACTGTGAAACTCCACTCCTTTAAAGCAATAAAGGTCCGTACTCACCTCTGCCCGACCTTCCTTGAGAAATGGTGTCTAAGGTACACTGATGCTGCAGTTCCCGGAACGCAGGCACTGCAGACACAGGGACACTGCCTTGGCAGTGCCTGCGCTCCTGCTCCTCACCTGCGCTGCGCGGTCATGGAGGGGAAAAGGAAGGCAGGCATGCCCCTTGCAACCATCTAGTCTGAAATCTACATAGAGGTCTGCAAAAGCAGGTGGGTGGGACTGGGGGCTGCATATTGCATTGGAGAAGTGTTACCAGTCTGTCCCCCCTGATGCTTGTCTACATGTAGTCATGTTTCTTGAGATGACAAGCAAGATCCACCTGCCCCCCACACGACCTGAAGCAAGCCTTAAGAGCTCCTAGTTAATCAGACCATGGCTGAGAGGAGCATCACTCCATAGAGCTTCAGTGAGAGTGTAACACACATTTGGCTCTCAAGGCAGCCTCTACCGTAGGAGCACTCCCCAGAGGTGCTCTAGCTTGCTGCTCAGCCCTCACAGCTGGAGAGTCTTGCCTTCAAAATGTGTGATAAGATGCCTTTACATATGAGTTACCCCATGAGAACATAACATATGCCAGGCAGCGCAGAAAAACCTTGGGTTTGTCCTGTTCAGTGTCATGCTTCAGTGGCACCTAGTTCCTGTTTCTGGGAGGCTGAGGAACCCGAGAGCCCTTTGCTGCAGCAAGGAAAAAGATTCTCGTCCTTAACTGGGAGATAAGCTCTCAGAGGCACCACCACAAACCAGGCCAACTAAAATCCTCACATTGTGCTTTTCTAATTGGAGCACCAGTCCTTCTCATGCGGCTTACAGCAAGGCACAAATCCTCACCATACTGCATAGTGTGTGCTAGGACACAGATGAGGACACTAACAGAGACAGCACAAAAAGCAGAAATACCATCTATTTTCCTGCCATTAGCAACCCATATAGTTACATGCGTGTCAGAGTAACCCCACCCATTCACATCATGTTCCTGCTTCTTCTAAAGCCCGTGTAACTTGTATTTCCTCTATTGTTTCACAGTGTTGACAGAGGAGATGAAAGCAACAGTGAGACGGGGACTGACCTCCCCGTCCTTTCTAGGGGTGCTCCTTTCACATCACACCCACACACACCCACTCTCCGTGTCTCTGAGGAGGCAGGGCTGTCCTTTCCCCAACCCCTGATCTGTGCCAACAGCTTCACTGAAGGAACTGCTGCTGTGATGAAATATAGCATAATCCCTCTGGTTTTATCAGAGGGATTAACCAGGATTATTTTAGCAAAACACCACTACACCCACTTGCCTCTGTCTTACAAGGGCCAGTACAAATACTGCTCAGGCAAAGAGAGATTTTCTCTCTCCCCCCCTTTTTTTTTTCCCATAATAAGATCTGAAGGTTTTCAAGAGGTAAAAAACTTTTGTTTCCAATGTTGCACTGCTTTGCCAGGAAGTATTTCCAAAGGAAATGAAATAAACAGCCACTATACGTGATGATGTCTAACCCCTCTTTGCTGAAGTCTTGCTGAATCCTTGTCTTGTTCAGCAAGATGTCCCCGCTCTGAGATGTTTTCTTCAGATCAGTGTTTCTTTGGTGCTTTTCCTCTATCATGGCTGGAGCAGCTTAACTATACTGAGTCTTCTTACTTGCATCCCAGCAGGCTAGTAACATGCTACTTTGGAGGTAAATACCAAAACAGAGCAGGGAGTTGGCTTTGCACAGACTACCTGGAACATGTAGATTACGACGAGATGCTAGCATATGGACTTGGGCACCAGCAGATTCTCATACTTTTGCCTTCACCTAAAACTCTAAGCACACCATTTAAAGCTCTCTGAACCATTTTTCCCCCCATTGTACGCCAACAGAGGAGTTCCCTGTCCCTACAGACTGGGAGCAAAAAGTGCTGAAGCCTTGGGAGAAAGACTGTTTTTGTGGAGCGCGTCTGACCTGATCATGTGCTGAGTGACACAAACACCTCGCCTGCATGACTGTCTCCAGGTGGCTTCTGGCCTAGACCGGCAAGCCCCAGATGTTGAAAACACTTCAAGAAGTTCCAAGTGGGCAAGTTCCACATTCCACTTCCCATGCCTGAGCTTGGCAACTGGCTCCACTTTGCACACCTGGAAATATTACAGCCCAACCATATTTTTGAAGACCGTACATATCCCTTCTGCCCATTAAATATGACATTTGCTCAGTATACTTTATTGCAAAAATATCATGTCAGTTAGAGAGGCTGCAAAATTCACTTGCTGGCAGTAAACACTTCTACTCTTGTATCTGCATATGAAATGCCGTTTTCTTTTCTTATAGCTTGAGAGGGCAGTAGTTACTGTGGAGGCAGGAATGGCAGTCATCTGCCTGACTTCTTGGGAAAACCAGGGGCAGCTGAGTTCATGGAAATACCACTCTTTGTCTAAATGCAGGTACTCACAGTGCAAGTGGTGGGTCTGTAGTCTTTCTGAACCAAACTAGCCCTGAGTATGGTTTGAATGGGTTATACTACAAGTTTAAATCCTTGTCTTCGAATAGCTCCCATAATGCATCACAGAGTTTTTACTATGCAGTCATGGATTTTTGCTGTGGACTGCCTGGTCCTACATAGCATCTACCTCTTGGATATGAAATGGAAAGTGTTGCTAATTAAGACAGAAGAAACACAAATGTAGAAGCAGAGGGAGCTCATACAGCTTCTGAGAGAAGCACTCCCCAGGTTTTGGTGCTCTCGATCAAAAGTCAGGGTTGACCCCTCTCTTGTCCTGTTTGCTCTTTCCCCTCAATATTCTCAACTGCCCATTGAATGGTTGTACGGAGACACGCACTGCGGCGAGAGGAGATGCGCCTTGCTTTGCCAGTCCTGCCACACAAATGGTTTGCAGAACCTGAAGAAAGCCCTCACAGTAACCCAGCAAGAAGATGCAGAAGCGGTCAGCAAGTACACACGTAGGAAGGCATGGGAAAAGCACAGTGTTAGGCTCTCTGCAAATGAGGGGCTCACCCTGGCCCTCAGCCACACGCGTGCTGGCCGTATCCTTGGTGGAGCTCAGTGCTCGTGGGTGGCTGGGGGCTGGGACGCGCCATCCTCCCAGAGCAGGGTGGAAGTGCAGGAGGGCTGGAGGGGAGCAGTGTGGCTTGCTCAGAGAGCGAAGCAATGCAGCTCCTCTGCAGAAAAGCAGTGGGCAAAACAAGAGCACCTCTTGACATCACTGGAGAAAGCCGCCATACTCAGCCAGCCAAGCCAGACAGGACTGCCCCTTGTGTCACATCCCCAACTGAGCGCCACCAAGCCGCTTCACTGCCTGTGTTTCTCCTAAGCTAAAAGCATCTACCAATGTACCTGTTCCCTCTGTCAAACAGACACTCAAGGAAAGACAATTACCACCTCCACTCAACCTCTGCCTCCACCTGCTTCATGCAATCTCTAATGGAGATGTCAGCAAAGCCCTAGCACGGTTTCTGGGTCCCCCACAATCTCACTGTGCACCATTTTGAAGGTGTCAATGAACAAGTCCATCCACTCTTGCCGCTCATTTCCAGTGGCAAACTTGGCTTTTTCGGCGGTAAAGGCCAAAGTTGCCACCAGCTGGGTGTACATGCTGGGGTCCTGGGTTTCCCGCGTGGAGTTTAGGAACTGGGCGATCGAATGTGTGGTGCTGGGGAAATCTATGTTGACTCCCTCTTCCATGGGGCGGAAAATAAGTGGGTTTATGTTCCCAGGGTTCCTGTCATCTGCAAGTGAGCGTCAAAAGAATATTTTCAGGGCTTGCTAGCAACGGCTGTGTCTCTGAAGGCTACCTGGCTTTCCTATGTGCACTGCACCAGAGAAGAACAGAGCCAATGAGGGACAGAGAAATAAAGATGAAAGCCTGATTTTAAAACTTACTGTCACTTTTATGTCTGGGGAACCATGGGATTTGTGCCAAAATCAACCACGCATCAACCAAGAGACTTCACAAAATGACATGAAACATTAACTGCCCACTTCCTTCCCACTCATCCAGGATAGGCACGATGGAGAAAGAGCAGCGCTCAGGAAGAGGGCCTCAAGGCCCAGCTTCTTTCTTCATATGGGACTGAGCCATCATGTAGCTTTGAACTCTGCTACGTGCAAACTGTACACACGATGCTGTGCAGCCAGAAAGACATCCAAGGGACAGCATTATGTGAACTCCTTGCCTGGCACTCAGTCCCCCGCGCTTTGGCTAGGGTCACTGCCCTGCGGTGTGCAATTCTCCTGCACGGTATCTGGGCTAGTCAGGCCCCTGAGACCCTCCGTGTCCACCTGGCTGTGCTAAACTGAAATTCAAATAACATCCCAAAGTTCAAAGCAAAGCCTTTTGCATGGGTTAGAAAGAGCGTCACAGAGCGCCATGCGGTTTCTATTGAAGCAAGTGGTCAGTTCAGATCTGCCCAGCGTTTACCACTCCAGCGTCCCGTTAGCACCGCAGTAATTGATGGGCTGTTACAGGGAGACAATGGTCTGCCCTGAAAACAAGAAAACCTGGATTTCCTTAGACAAAGCACTGAGGCAACACACCTTCAGCTGCAGATGTGAACGCGAAGAGCTGACGTGCCTGGCTCTGCAAGGCAACAGGGAGGAAGCCAGGGTGCAGGTAATACCTGTCCCTCTCTGTGCTCTGTCGACAATATCCAGGCTGGAACTGGGGCACCTGGCATGAGCAATTGATTTGCCCTTTAAAGTGCCAGGACTGCAAATCTGACATCCACGGGGCCAAGAACAGGGCTGACTCCCTGACCTGAACCTGTCTGGCTTGTCTACAACTGGACATGCAGTGGATGTGCATGAAGCTCACTCACACACCCTGTGAAGGGCACCATCTCCATCCAAAGGGCTTGCATGTAAATTGGCACCAACTCTTGAGACGTTCTCGGAGAACCAGAGGAAGCTGAGCACTGAGAAGAGAAGCCCCAAGCTCTGTCACATGCCTTATGTCACATCCCATCCAACACGTCCCTTGCTATGAGGCAAGTGTGATCATTGCAAATTGATGACAGCAATGCATCACGGACCATCCAGTGCAGCAGGTAGAAGGCGCTTTGTCCAAAAGGCCCTGAATCCCCAGGTATCACTTAAAACTTGATTTACAGGGCCTAGCACAGACCCTTGCACACCAGGACAACTTTCGCCCATACTGAGATGGGTGTACTAGCACTTCCATAGAGGCCCACACCTACCAAGCCATGTCACTTCACCTCCCACGTCTCTGGGGCACAGGTGTAGGTCTGCTCTCTACCTGGCCTTCCTATGGCATGGCTTGAGGGATTCACCCAAGAGGGAACCCCCTCAGATGCCTCCTCAGGCCATTTCTGTTCTGGTCCACGGGACTGTCAGGTACCAGAGAACTGTTGTCACCTTGCTTCAGGAACAGAAGTACCCAAGTGCATAACAGGGAAAGGACCACCAACTTCACTTTGCTTTGGAGGGCTTTGATGGCCCAAGCCTAGGAGAACATGAGTGCACCACTGCTTGGGTCAGTCTCTCCTGCAGTGTTCCTCAGAAATGGGGAGGCTGCAAAGACCAAAACGTTTGAAGACACCTGACCAGTCACCAGTGTGGCATGGGAAAGTCATCTCCTCGTGCACAGATCCGCAGGGCAAAGCTCCTCAGAGGACACTCCAGAGGAGCCTGTGTGGATAGCTCAGCATCATGGTTGGACACTGTGCTCTCTGCATGGCCAGGTGCAAATACTTAAAATAGTAGCAAGAGATTTTAGTCAGGAATAATTAAAGCTTTTCTGTCTCCAGATTTCTGAGCATCCTGGGACCAGTTTTCCTCTGCTTTGTACGGAAACAAAGGGACTTCTCTGAAAATTAAATTTGAAATAATTCTGTATAATACTGAGTTGAAGCTGGAGATTTTCACAAAAACATTCAAGGCAAGAGTAGAGATAAAAACTGCAAGAACTGGCAAAACTGTGTCTCTTATAAGCTTTGTGTATACCAGCAAATACTGTATCTATTGTATTAAAACAGGCACAAAGACTCAGACAGACAGGATCTATGAATTTGGGTTGCAGGTCTGCCCCTTAACAAGCAAAAAGTGATCAAGTAAAGCTTCCTGCAGCGAGCAGCAGCCATCTCCTTTATGCCAGAGGATCCTTACAGACTTTTTCCTTTAATCCAACACTCTTAGTTAATTGTTAATTAAATACAGCCAGTGTTAGAGAAGCCAAAGCTTTGGGCCCCACTATGGTGCCATTTTCAAATGGTCCCTACCCCCTGCTCTGCCCTTGTCACTCCCAAGGAGCATCCTGCCCAGGGCGGCAGGTTGAGCTCTGCATTTCAAAGGTCACATGGGTGGGAGAGTTTAGCAAGGGGGTTTTGACTTGATGTATAATAGAGACATGGAACAAGTGAGAAATTAATTGCCAAGTTTAGAGGTCAAAACCTGGTGTCTTCCAGCAACTGGAACAGGGAGAAATATCAGGGCTGAGCCATGCTGATTCACTAACATGGTGCACTCGTACCTACCTGTGCAGAGAACTCATAGAGACAGAAAAAGAGCAGGAAATGAAACCCTGGAGCCTCCCCTCATGTAAAGTAACACTATTTCCCAAACTCCTGCCATTCAAAGGGAATGAACAGGGTTGCACACCCCTTTCCCACTCCTGAGCTTTGTGCACTCTCCCCCACACCTACCACTTTGTACAGATGGCATGAAGCTATTTGTAATGTTTACCTGTCTGACAGGGCAGCTCAGGGCAGACGATCTGTGGATCTGGAAGGAAAAGAAACAAAGAAAACTGAGTGATGTGCTGTCATCACCCTTCATGGTTTGCACAGACAGGGTGGCAGGGCGAGGTGTCTTACAAGGGGAAAGGACTCCAAAGGTCTGTCCCAAAAGGCTGGCCTGTATCTGAGGAAGCACTGTTTATCCACGGGTACATAAAGCCCTCACCATGAATGACCCAGCTTACGAGCTACTGGCCAACCTGCTGGGACACAGTGTCTCTGCAATCGTTACAACGCACCATGTATTTCCCCACTCCAAACCCTGGGGGTGAAAACTCCAGTTCCAGTAAGAACTGTGCAAGGATAGGTACAGGTAAAAATGATCAGTGCATCCCTAAGAGCAAAAAACAAGGCAAGGGAAGCAGGAGACCTGCATGGTTGGGCCGGGACCTTCTGAAAAAGCTCAAGCGGAAGAAAGTTGGACAGGCTGGAGAGTTGGGCAGAGAGGAACCTGAGGAACTTCAACAAGGGTAAGTGTAGGGTGCTACACCTGGGGAGGAATAACCCCCTGCACCAGGACAGGTTGGGGGCTGACCTGCTGGAGAGCACCTCTGAGGAAAAAGACCTGGGAGTCCTGGTGGACAACAGGATGACCATGAGCC
>KZ506722.1:3607-14207 GCA_002844005.1 Limosa lapponica baueri | reverse complement strand
ACCAAAATACCCTTTCAAATGCAGAGTTGCATTCAGGTACTTTACCTTTGGTCCTGGTGGTCCAGCATCACCTCTTGGGCCCAAGTCACCAGGGTCCCCACGTGATCCCTGCAGGATAGTGGTGGGAACAGTGGAAGAAGCAGATCAGGATTTTTCCTGCAGCTCCCCAGCCGCACAGGGGACCGTGCTGGAGAAACCAGCCCTTGAGATGACGCTGTGAGACCATCTCCCCTCCCAGTGAGGTTACTGTGACAGTGGCTGATTTAGCACTCGGGTTCCCACATCCCATGGACCCACATGGATGTCACGGCACTACTGCCACAGTGGGATGTTGGACTAACCATGAACTCAGGACAAACGGGTGCCTGGAGAACCCCATCTTTCCTTGCCCCATGACCCACTCTGAGGTCGTCCCTTCCATGTTGTTATGGGAACATCTGGAACCGGGAGTGATGAAGAAGCAAGGACTGCTGGGTCCTGCAATTTCTCCTTGCCCTGGGAAGGGCTGGCCAGGATCCTCTGGGCTCATTTTTGAGCCTCCCTGAGAAAAGGTCAGGCAGCCTCCCCTTGGGAGGGACAGTGCAGCCAGCTTATGTCAGTAGGGCAAGCTCTCACTGCAGAGGGAGGACACAGTCCCACAGATGCCCCAGGATGACTTACTATCTTGCCTGGCTCTCCCACAGCACCTGAAGGGCCTCGGGGTCCTGGCAGTCCTTGGTCTCCCTGTAAAGCAAAGCAAGATGCAAGAACTTACAGAGGCAGGTATAGGCAAGTGCATGAGGAGGAAAGCTGGGTGAGCTCCCCCAGCTGGCAGCAGCACTCTCCCTCCCTCCTGGCTGTCTCCAGCCCCTGCTCCATGCTTACCCTTGCTCCTTTGCTTCCAACCTCACCAGGCAGGCCACGAGGACCCTCTGGACCAGGATCTCCCTGTGAGGACGGGAAAGATATTCCTGGTTAGGGATTGCTCCAATGCTGTTTGCGTGCGTGCCAGTGATCCTTCAAGTGAGGAGGCATGATGCTGTTTTCAAATCTGGTGTCTCTTGACTTGAAACGCAGTGTCAGGGCAGTGTGCCTTCCGCACACATCTCAGCGTTGAGGTTTGGTGTCCTTCATCCCCTCTCTGGATCAAGCCCTGGAAGAGGAGGCTGTACCTGCTGTCACCAGGGCAGGCAGCAGGTGCAGTGGGAGCAGAGTACACATGCAGAGCCCACTGGGATCTGTGATTCCCAGCTCTGGTGCTGGACGCTTTGTGGCTGGGCAGTAGGGCACCACACACGCATCTTGGGCTCACTTGCAATGATCTGGATAGTTGCTTTACCTACCCTTTCTCCTTTGGCCCCAGGAGTGCCTTTGCTGCCTTTCGTCCCTGGATCTCCACGTCGACCCTTGGCAGACACAGAAAGTCACATAAATGGGATGCGAAGATGGATGCTACCTGAACAGTGATGCGTGATGGTCCTGCCTTCTCACCCTTGGCTCAAGAGATGTCTCCTTGCCCCCTTAGCAAGCACGTGCCTGGCACCAGGGTAGCAGGGATGCCCATGTTAGCACTGCTTGAGGGATCTTGGGATCTTGCCTTTGAATTTTGGGAAGCCACAGCCAGAATGTTCTTTCAGAGGGGTGGTCAGCACAGTGACCACAAGCACTCGTCATTCATTCCCTCAGGGCTAAAGGCTGCTTTACTTCCAGCTCATTCCATGTTGCTTCCCCCAACAGATCTTACACAAGGACACATGCCAGCTGGGATCTAGCCTCTTGGTGCTAGTGGAGTCATGCTGCTGTATTCTGCTAGGGAACATCATCTCCAAACCACTTCCCAAGTTTTACAGTGCTCCATCACATTAGCTTGGGTCTGCACGGCACCATCGATGTCATGACATGGCTGCCCTTTTAAGAGAACTATACTGTAACAGCCACCAGATCTCAAGTCTGTGAGCTCCTGTGAGAAGCCAGAGGTTTGGGGAACTTGCTAGAGTACAGCCAAAGAGTACCTGGGCATCCACGGAGGCATTTGTGGTTATGTGGGAATACAGGACGCTTTTCTAAGGTGGAATGGTTAACAACAGGCTTCGGACTATGGAAGTACTGCTCTTTGAAAATGGGGGAGACAAGGACATCAGCATCTGCCCATCTTTTGGGACGCAGAAGGCAGGGCAGGCAGGCTAAATGGGACCATTTCTCAGAGCTCATCCATAAAACTGCATCAGGCTCCCATGATGTGCCTACTGTCCAGAGAGCTATTCAGACACTTACAGGTTCTCCTTTGGGTCCAGGAGGTCCCATTTCACCTCTTCCTCCCTTGTTTCCAGCAAGCCCTTGAGCTCCAGGATTGCCTGGAAGTCCCTTGGAGAAGAAAGAGAAATATTTGTCGGAAGAGAGGTCAAGGTGCACACACACATACCTCTTGTCTGTGTCAAGCAGTCCACCCTTGAGCAGATGTGCGTAAAAGTACACAATTTACACTTCCACACACCCACCACACCTACGTGTCAAAGCTACATGCACAGGCTCCAGTCTTGGAGCAGTGTGATGCTGTGTCACCTTTTTTCCATCAACCAGTCCAAAGGCTTGTCAACTCTTCCTTACAGCATCTGTCCAGCCTTGTCTAAAGACGGAGGGTTATTTCAGCCTCCTCCACTATGTCTGAAGTAACTGGCCATTAGCACCCTTTGGTTATAAGGTCAAGTGCAGGGGGTAAAGCCTGTACTAGATTTCTGAGCAATTAATCATTAAATTTTATTCACATGAATATAAACAGCCTGCAAACACTGGCACTGCCACAAACGCTGAGGAAGTCACGAGACTGTGGCAGGGAAAACCACAGCCAAGCAGGGTCTTTCTACTCAGAAGATGGAAAGAGAAGGAAAGATGCAGTGCAATGGATCGGCTAGGAAGGTAAATCCTCTCAAGTCTACGTTGCCTGCTTTTCTCTGCTCTGGACAAATGCTCGAGACTTATTCTCATTTTGCTCTGGGCAGCTGCAGGGATGTTGCACAGTTCCATCTCCTGTTGCCCGCATGACATTTCCCACTGTACTGGTGGGGACACGCATGGCAGGAGAGCTCACTCAACCACCCAGGGGCTTGTGCTTTCTCCGTGCTGGTGCACGAATTTGCAGAATCACCAGGACGCGTTGGTAAGCAGTCATCTTTGTGCTGCAGCTGCCCCATGACCAGCAGTTGATATCACTCCAGCTCCACGCCACGTGGAACAGACCCTAATAAGACACTGGAGACATCTGAATACTGCATGAACCTACCGGGCTTCCTTTTTCTCCTGGTGGTCCCGGGGGTCCGCTACGACCAGGCCGTCCAGGATCTCCCTGAAACAGCCAGAAAGCAATGGTCATTATCTGCATTATCAGCATGTTGCTGTGCACCACTGATATGCACCATGAGGAGCCCAAGGAGCAGGGCCAGCAAGGCTCTTCCCTTGGCTCCCGTGTCTGGTGATGGGATCCAGACCCTAGGTAGACAGAGCCTATGGGCCCCATCAGTGGCAAAGGATTTAAGAGCAAATACAAGCAATGATGTTTAGCTGTCCCCACTGGTGGCCTCTGCCCACATTCTGCTCGCTGTTCAGAGTACTTGTACCTTTATGCCTTCATCTCCTCTTTCACCTTGGTCTCCTGCATCTCCTGGGTAGCCATCAGGGCCCTAGGGAGGGAAAGCACAAAGAACCATACATTTTAAAGTGGCAACAATATGCACTTTCCCTGCAGAATAAATCAACTGGCTTAGAAAGTTACTCTGGAGACTAAAATAGTTTTTGCTTGTTGCTAGCATTGATAAAAGGAACAGCTCCTCCTCTCTATGTGGAGGGGAAGGACACTGGGGGATCCCAGCTCCCTTGCCCATGGAAAGGAGGCACAAAAAATTCAAACTGTGCTCCCCATTCTGGGGATGCCAGGCCTGGGATCAGGTCACGCAATTGGTTGGAAAATGGGCCAGTAACCTCTCACTGGCCACATCTCTCTGCATGTGCAACTCATTCAGCAGCTAAGGTTGGCACAATACATCCGATGCGCCTAGTGAAAGAGTAAAGCATTCCTACCTTGTCACCGGGGTCTCCCTTGCAGCCTGGTGGTCCAATTCTCCCCAGCTTGCCCTAGAGAGATACCATTCAAAAGAAGACGACAGAGAAGATATAAGTGTCTGAAGGGAAAGTACAGCTTTTCCTGTTAACAGTTACTAATCTTTAACAACATCTGCTGACTGTACCTGCGATCAGTTAAAGAATAAATAGCAAGTGTATTCCTTAACCAGGAGTGTGCTGTGCAGAGACAAATGGAGGAGGAGAAAGTAGTCGAAACGCCCCAAGTCGTAGCAAGGATTGGTGGGAATTCAAGCATGCTCACCCCGCACATGTGCCCTGGGTAACGGACACATCCCTCGAGGCCTGATTTGGTGGTCACTCATGTCCATGGTTGTGCTGGTCCTCCACTGTGCATCTCTCATCAGAGCAGCTCGGGTTCACAGGAACCACACTGCCTGACGGACACCATGAGAGCAGTGACTGCCTTGCTCCGCACCCTGCTTTGCTGGCAGTGCTTAGGCAGCTCACCTCGGCTACAGAGCAGTAGTGATTGAAGGACTTTTGTGTTTTAGAGCTTCAGCAGGCATTTTAGGAGTGAGAAGAAGAACTGGTATTATCTCACAGACGTACTTGGCTGGATATATGAGAAAGTGCAGAGCAAAACCTGGTCTAGTGAAAGGTGTCCCTGCCCATGGCAGAGGGGTTGGAGCTAGATGATCTTTAAGGTCCCTTCTAACCCAAACTATTCTATGATTCTATGAAAACCAATGTGTGCTGGCCAGTGGACAAAACCAGCTTGAAATCATCTCAGATTAGGCTATCCTGCTGTGGTACATCTGCATGCCATATAGATCTAAGGGAGGTCGAGGCCCTCTACAACCACAATAGAGGGGACAGAGGATTTCAGGGACTTTAACCTGGCTTTGGGCTGTTACAAGGTACTTGAACCTGGCTTTAGGGATTTAATATTAGGAACAAGAAGTAGCTTAGAGATGAAATTTCAGATTCTGTGACCAACTGCCTTGAAACTCAAATTTCGGCAAAACTTTCTGTGTACGTGTCCTGTAGGGGTCACTAACGCTCAAGATGAGATATCTACACCCAGAGCTCTGGCTGTATCACCTCCTGCAGCAGGAGCACAGGCCGGGCTCCACATACAGTTCCTGCAGAGAACTTGCTGATGAAGGGACAGCACTTCTGTGACCTGAATTAATTCACCTCCAGCTAGCTCGCTTATTTCCACAGGACAGGCAGAATAATGTGCAAGTAAGTTCATAGAAACCTCAGTCGGAGGGACTGGGAGAAACAAAATAAGCTTTGGAGACTAGGGTGGGTAAAGAAATTAAACAGCAGCAGTGACCTTACAGGGTGCTCCCAAGTAGTGTTACCTTCTGTCCATCCGTGCCGTTCCTGCCTGCCAAGCCAGCAGCACCCTGGGATCAAGGGGGAAAAAAAAGAGGGATCGGTGTTCCGTTTACACACACTGAAGGGTTGGTAGCTGGAACAACAGGCAAGTTAGAAAATGTCCTTTCTTACCCTCCGTCCATCTGATCCAATCTCTCCCTGGGGGAAGAAGAGGACAGGAGTCATCCACTCTGCCTACATCACCTCCCACTCATTTGCAACGTAAAAACATCACCACTTCACAAGACCTAAAGCAATGCCTGAAAGAGGAGACAGGCTTTTGGAATGCCCCTGGAAACCCACCTCCCCTCCCACTACATATTAATACAATTCCATATTAATAGGGTTGCTATTCTCATCATTACAGCTAAAACCTCCCTCTTTGCCACAGAAAGGTGTCCCTCCCATCCCAGTGCACAGACATGCCATTTGGTCTCTTCCTCCTCACCTTCTCTCCTTTCAGCCCTGGGACACCCTAGACAAAAAGAAGAAAAACCCTGTGTTAGTGCCTGGGGATTAGCAGGCGCAGACGCAGCAGAGAGCAGGGGTCTCCTGTGGGAAACAGGCAGGTGAGAGGGAGAAGCAGAGTTCCCCCTGCTTTACCAAAAATCAATGAATGCAAAGAGCTCAGTCACCGGCTACGGGATTCTTACCTTGGGACCAGGATATCCAATCGGACCTTCAATACCTGGGTCACCCTTAAGGGAAGAAGACATCAAGAGTTAGCCTGAAAGAAGCAGAGATGCGGCCCCAGCTGACGCAGGGACAGCACTGCTGGCTGCGCTGGTGGTGGACCTTCCACAACTCACCTGTCGTCCCTTCAGCCCAGGGGAGCCTGGCTCGCCCATGTTCCCCTTTGCACCCTAAGGAAAGAAAACACCCAACGTAAGTCTGGGCTTGGTGCTGACTGTGAGAAAATGGCACGAGCATGAGGATGCTAGGAGCAGAGCACGAGGCTCACTGTGGCAGCTCCTACAGAGCGTGGGGCAGCGTGCTGGTGGAGCGGGACCTGCTTTATTCTGGGGAAGCCAGGGAAAGGCTGTACGGGGAGGGAAGCACACAGAGCTGGGGGCAGGAGAGTGAGACACCCTGCACACGTGAGAGCTGTGCTCTTGAGGACGGCAGAATCAGAGATAACTGCTGCCCCACTCCTGTTGTCATCAGGTGCTGAAGGTGCCAGCTGTGGCTACAGAGCTGATGCCCAGATGCCTGTCTGCACTGCTGTCAATGCATCAGTCTCACATGGACACGAGGAGACACTGGTGCTGGCTGTGTGCTCCACTGCCTGCAGCATGGCAATCTCCCAGGGCCAAGTCAGATGCTGAGGAGTTATTTCCCACCTGGGTGCTATGCCTGTGAAGGCTGCCGCAGCTGAGGTGAGAGCTAGGGCATCCTGCAGAGTCTGTGGCAAGGCACGGGCATTATTCTCTTCCCACAGGTTCGGGCGACTTACCTTCTGCCCTCGGTATCCCTTGGGACCCGGTGGACCTGCAATCTCCAGGCAGCTCATCTTGTAGCACTGAAATACAAACGAGACACGTGTAATCACTGTGCTGCAGCATGCCGGCTGCTTCATGTGCTGAGCCAGCAGGCACCACAGCTCCCCACACACCTCTCCCCACGACCGCAGGGCTAAAAGCTACTATGGCTCCAGCTGGGGCAGTGTCGAGGGAGCAGCAAGCACGCAGAAGAATGCTGCCCGTAAATTAAAAGCATGAAAGCTGCCACAAGCACAATCGTTACGTCTTGTCTCTGGGCCCAAACTGAAAGAACAGGACTGCTAAGGGTCAGGTGAGGTGGTGTGGGCTTGCACTTCTGGGGCCATCAGGGAACACGCATGCCCTTTGGAGCATTGCTCTGCATGCTCCTCCCTATGCGTGCCAAACCCTGCCTATGTGACAGCAGCGGGGCAGGGGCTTCAGCTTGCAGAGCACCTACAAACCGTGCCTCCAAAGTGATAAAATGAGTCCAGTCAATAGACCTGAATACATTGCAGGTGAGAGGGAGGCAGAAAGTGAAGAGTCCAGTGTGTCATTTTAACCACTGGGTAAAGAGATGGACTGCCAGCTCTGCACTGATCCGCAGGCGGGAAGAGACACATCCAGTGCAGCTCACTGCAAAATCTGGCCTGCTACTTCAGGGTGGGAGTTGGTCTTCTCTAAATGAGGCAACTTAAGCCTGCGTTGCGTGGCAATGGCATGCTGCTCACTCACCTCTCCGTAGGCTTCATGTTTCTGCAAAGGAGAAAACAGGATGGACACAATCAGTTAAAGTGGTCAGCCCCAAGAGAAAAGCAGCATCACACCCTTGGAGGTGTGTGTGACGGTAAGGGAGAGGAGGTGGTAAAGGTTCCATGGCTTTAAAGATGTTCTCAGTAGAATCCTCAGTTAACAGTGCCTCACAGGTGCGGCCTCAAAGACCATGCTGATGGTGAGCACATCTCAGTGCTGCACACTCTTCCATCTGCCCCTGGATGGGGAGCCAGCTGGGGTGTGGATCTGTCCTTGAGCAAGAGCCAGGACTAGGGTGGCAGTCTGCCCAGACATGCAGACATGCTGGGAAACAGAGACACAAATCAAGGAGTCCTGGTTAAACACCTAACCAGAGAAATCAGAGATGCTCAAGACTCCATTTGCCCAGTAAGTGCTGAAAGGACATAGAAAAGGAACAAATTGGAGGCTTTTCCCTGCTAGAGATGCTCTCTAGAGCCTTCCTAAAACCCCATGCGGAGGTGCTCAGAAAGCATCCTCCCCAACCACGTGCTGCTTCTCTTGTCCCAGCCCCTTATATGCCCTGCACCTCAGCTGGCACGCTCCATACCATAACTTGGATTATCCTCTCGATGGTGTTCACGTCGATGTTCAGAGTGTCCTTCTGTGTGATGGCGTAGTTGTTGCGGTACAGCTCGTGTGGCAGGTTGGCGATCTCCCGCAGTCCCTGCTCGTAGACGTTCTGGCTGGGGGCCACTGCAAACAGCTTGATCCCCATGTCTCGCGCCCTCTCAGCCTGCATCTTCATCCCCCCGCAGGGGCTGCCAGTGACATGGCCATCAGTGATGACTATCGCAAAGTTCACACCTGAGGCCATCTGGGTCTGGATCTGCTCTGTCATGTTGGAGATAGCGCAGTCCGTGAAGGTGCCCCGGCCAAGGTAGTTAATAGCAGACAGCCTGGGGAGGTAAATGTCTTTGCTGCTCGTTAAAGGGCTGTAAACTTCCACCACATCCGAGTAATGAAGTCCACCAAACTGCCAAGTGATGTAGACTTGGTTCTGGTAGAGTTCAGTCTCCAGCTTATTGATGAACTCAGGGATGAACTGCTTTATTTGATCCACGAGGCTCTGGATAGGCACAGTCTGCAGAGCAACACTCTCTGAGGTGTCAATGATGAAGTACACATTGATGGGGCAGTTCCTCTTCTCTGCATGGAAACAATTAATTCAGACCATGTCAGAGCACTTCATGCACCACTGCGCCCCCTCCACTGTCCCCTAGAAACCTGGACCAAGAAGTGTATAGAGGACAGCACAGAGAGGTGAAGAGAGCAAACCACAGCATGAGGTTCGAGGTTCGGCTTCCTGTGAGGGTGTTGCAGCTCTTACTAATCAGGACATATTTCCTCCTGGGTTGGAAGAAATGAGGAAACTGAGGACTGAGTGCCAGGTTTGAATGAAGAAGAGCAAGGGTGTGACTTTTGCTCTCCTGCACTACACGAATGCCCTGCCTGCCAGGCTGCTGGTTGCTCTCTGATTTATAAACATTTTCACAAAGATCATACCCAGGTGTGATACTGGAAAAAGTACAAGTCTGATCAGCTCTAGCACTAACATTTGTGTTCGAGTCAGTTGACTCCAGCACTCAGGAATTCAAAATCCTAAGATCTGCTTGCTATTGACTCCATCTTGAAAATCTTGCCATTTTTTGTAAAAGTCAGGCTGGACACATAAACCACCTGCTCCTCATTGCAACTGAAAAGCACTGAAGTCGTCAAAATGGACTATTCTCTGACATCAGATACAGAGCTGAACTCTGGAGATTGACTGGTATTTATTACTGCATCAGCTAGGAGAAAGCATCGCTGGCCGACCTCAGCTTTTCAACCTCTACCTCTCTGCACTCCAGTGCATACCCAGAAATGGAAGTTTTGTTGGAGGAGGGTGTTCCCTACAGACGGATTGCTACCCGAGGGCACTGCCAGGAGTGCAAAGGGGCAGGAGAGGTGTGATTAGCCACTGCCAGTTCCTTGTGAGCAGGCTCTACAACTGAGCACGGCCATTGCTTTTGGTGAAATTGCTGCCTGCAAAGGAGAGAGACACAAATTATCTGGCTAATACCTGCACAGGAGGTTGAAGTGACATCTCCAGGATCACCATCAAACTGAGCACGGAGAGGAACTAGAGCCACACAAAGGAGAGTGGAAAAAAAGGCTTCTTGGAACATCTCAGCAGTTCCTCTGTATATTTAGATGCCTGTGGGAAAACGCAAGTTACATGTTAAGCACAATATACAACCTCCTAGCTCTGCTGGGAAGACACAAAGCCAGCCAATGCTCCTTGTAAACCCTGTGTGTGAAAAACACAACTCGTCCATCACTGTGATGCATCACTGGGCCACTAATGTAGATTTTTATATTGACTTGAAAGCTAAGGAATTAAAATATTTCCTTTGTTGGAGTATGGGCAAATTATTTAAAAGTGCTTTAGCTTCTCTGTCAATCTGAAGGGAGGGATCAGGTTGTGAAGCTACTGACAGTGCATTAGGATCTTCTGATTTCATGGTTTCTCTCCAGGTGTGTGTCTGTCTGCTCCATGACCACATTGACTCCGTTACCCCGGATCCATGTAAGCATCCATGCTCATTTCTTTGCCTGCTTACCCAGGTCACCAATGAAGGTGTGCAGTAGGTCCTTTTCACTTCCAACTTGCCATGTTGGTGTGGTGATGCCTGTGTATACTGAAAAGGTACAAAATCCCCTGCTTTGTAGGCTGTACAACCCATGGAGTGAGGAGATGAACAAACAAGCACTTGAAGAAATGCACATCTTTAGCATTCAACCCATCACTGAGGTCCCAGCTGCACACAGGAGTATATTTTGTGTAGGGTTATGATAACTTAAGCAGCAGAGAGTTAGAGATCTATTCTGAAAAGTTACTGGAATGTATA